>JAYMFT010390197.1:0-19762 GCA_038088735.1 Panulirus argus
ATATATATATATATATATATATATATATATATATATATATATATATATATATAAACTTACTCCCACTTCCTTCCTTTTCCTAGTTTTAAGACGCAGTTCCAGGGGCATCTCTGGTGGGGAGGAGTAAGCCCCTCTCTCCCCCCCCCAGTCCAGTGGGTTCCTGGCGGGGCCGGCGACAAGCGGGACCTCTCAGCATTACGTGGGTTCCCCATCGGCTCTTCGAGGTGTTAGCCGCCGCCGCCGCCAGTCGTGTTGCTTGCTGCCTACCTTGTCGTCTCCCACCTCCATCGTTCCTGTCGTTCTCAGTCGCCCCCTTCCCGTCGTCGTCGTCGTCGTCGTTCCTATTTATGGCGATGTAAACCTTTGAGAATTAGTCGTTGATGTTGGGGTGGTCATGGCAGCCGGTGGTCGTGACGTGGTCGTCGTTGTTTGTCGTTTTGTGCAGGTTATTGTCGCCCTGGTGGTTATCGTTGTAAGATGTATACTAATGCTCTTCGTGGTTGTTGATGGAAGGGGGGGGTTGGTAAGGGTGATGATGGGATCGAGTTCTTGTAGGTGGTGGAAGGGCTAGTATATTTGTAGTTGGTGGTTGTAGGTGTTTAGGTGGTGGTAGTGGTTGTTGTGGTCGTGGTTGATATTGGTAATGGTGGTGATAGTGTAAGTGGTGGCGATATCGTTAAGTGTTGCAGACAGCGATAGTGGTGTTGATGTGTTGAGAGGTAACGATGGTGATACAAGAAGTAACGTTGGTTGTTGTTGTGATTGTGGTTAAAGTGGTGGTGGTGGTGTTGGCCGACCGGACAAGCTCCCTGGTTCAACTTGATGCTAAACAGTTTCTGAGATTTTTGATGACGTATACTTTGAGAATTGCTATTGACTCTTTTTTAGAATATAAACTGTATTATCCTGTGAGTTGACACGAGAAGAAAAGTGTTCCAATAATGAAACGGTATGTAAATTTAGTCGGCGCAAGATCGTGTTACGGAATTGCGAACGTACTCGGGAAATAATTAACAGCAGAAATGACTTAATATTACGCCTGTGCTGGGAGCGATCGTGGAATAGGTTACGTAAGGTTGTGTCGTAAGCTTATGATGAATAATTAGGAAGCATTATCCGTTACTCAGAGGATATTGGTCGAGTTTAATATCAAGCTTACCGAAATTAGCCTTGGCATACGCCCCTCCTCTGTCCGACATTTCTACGACTTTTTAGTTCTGAAATCGTTTAGTTTTCCAAGAAGCACCTACCTTAATCCGGTGATTTATTCATTATCTTCACTCAGAACACGGTTGGCTAACGAATAAGATTGAAGACTACATTAAATTCATCCAAAATGATGTGAGTCTTTCCCGAAAAAGCTCAAAGAGGTATATAGTTAAGTACCAGTCCTGAAAAACACAAAATTAACTGTACGATGTAAATCATATCTTTGGAAAAGAAAGAATATGTGCAAGAGTGAATTATGTTTTTCTTCTCTTTAGTGCGGGTCTTGGCTGTAAATCACGGTTGGGAAAGATCATTGAGCCCACGGGTCGCAGACTCTAGTAGAACAGTTTAGCTGAGCAGAAGAGCGAGATAGAACCGTAAGGTTTTAGAGCGCCTCCGAAAACATCTTGAGTGGATGTTTAGGCTAAAAGGGTTTTGGCGAGTGTCGAAGCAACATGACAATTTGGTCGCCGGCTGAGTTGTGTGTGTAAGAATACTCTCAGTAACAGCGTAAGGTAAGGTAAGGTAAGGTAAGGTAAGGTAAGGTCCGAGACCCAGCTGTTGGGGGTAGAAGACCTCCGAAACCATCGTAAGGTATATACATAAGGAAAGATGAATCCCAATCCCAGCTGTAAGGGGGTGGGGTAGAAGAGCTTCCGAAACAGTCGTTTTAAGTTAGCGAAGGTCTTTGTGTGGGCGATGATCTGTCCCCATTAATCAGATCATTTCCTATGAAACCGTTCTGTGTAGACCCCACAACCACAGCTATGTAAGCCAAAGCTTTGACAAGGAGAACTGTATCCAAAGGAAAGTTTGTAAAACGAGGTGTTCTCCTTATTGTCGAATCGTGCTTGCTTACATATTATGTTGTTTTATAGTCAGTTTTATGTGATTTTATATGAGTCTTTTAATCCGGCGTAAATGGATGGAAAAGCTTTCGTTTGTTAAATTCTGATCAGCCAAGGGAGAACTCGCTGTATTTATATTTCATTCGAAAGATCAGGCAGTCATCACTGATTTGTCTTACCCACTGAGATTAATAATAGACAAGAAGTAAAAGCAGATAGATATATATATATATATATATATATATATATATATATATATATATATATATATGATTTCATAGCAAACCATGGGATTTTATTCATGTTTTCCATATCTCCCGATTCCCTTTATGTAAAACTGAATAAATGAAGCTATTTACAAATCATGCTATTCATATCTAGTCAGAAATAAAGCGTAAAATGTCACACGTCGATTCAACAAAAAACGAGACGTGGTGGTGATGGAGCGTTGTCAAGAGTCCAAAATAGACGTGCCTGTTCAGGGTCGGAGCGTGATCGTTTGCTTTTCGTACCTAAATTCCCTGAACACGACGGGACGACCCTGCCCTTCGACTTGACCCTAAGGGTCCCATCGAAAGTTGCTAGCAGGTCGGACCACAACGACTTGCGTCGAGATCGAGGAACGAGAGAAAAAAAAGCAGGAGAGTTTCCACTCCTTACGAGGCAAGAGGATGAAAGATGGAGAGGTCTTTAAGAGTGGATAGAGAGGATAGATACTTCAATTGGATAAATAAGTATCATATTAGTTAGGTGCACTCACGTAATCCACAAATAACTGTTGATAGATTGCCCGAAAGCGGTAACACCATAAGGCAAAGTAGGTATAGAAATTAAGAATCCGTGACGTGAGTGTCGTCTCCCACCCACTGCAGGTTACTCAGGGTTTAGACGACATCGATCAAAGTGAGGGAGTCAGGGCAGCAGCAATAAAGTTGTGGAACATAATGATAGTTCTCTCCTAGGTGGGTATGGTTCTGAGAACTTGTGTGCAGCTGCGCCCCTGACTCTTTAAGACTGCTGAAGACTTGCAAATGATAAGAAAGAACGGACTGTAATATTCAGAGAGAAACTTGCGCAGTCGTATTACTCGATGTTACGGCTTACTTTGTAGAACTTGATGCGTCTCAGAGAACGAGAACTGAAAGCTTTTGGTGTGGAACCCCTAGATTTTCATTATTTTTGTTATTATTTTTTCAAATCAATTGATCTGGCATGCACAGACTACAGACTTCCCCCCCCCCACACACACACACACACTGTAAAACCACATCTCGTGAAAAAAAATCCATTACATCCATCACAAAAATATTTCTTTTTGATACCATTTCATATGTTTAGGTTATACGTTTTCATTATTGCTAAGTTAAACGTTAGATCATATGATATAGTATGTTCTACAATGTCTCTCATTGTGACTGCAGTGGTATTTTGCACGTCTTCTTCCTCTTAAAGTACATGAAAAAAAAAAGTATCCTATACATTTGCTGTCTATGCGTTTGCATAATCCCTTTCCTCATCCCTCCCTCCTTCCCCCCAATGGCAGCAACTTGAATTGAAAGGCCATTTATATAACAATATAGCTACATGTGACAGACAACCTAAAACTGTTGCCTAAGACGACCAGTTTTGCCGAGAGTAAGGTAAATTGATAGAATTTATCGTTTATTGCCCGCGTTTGTTAATGCTCTCAAATCACAGTTATGTGTATATTTGAAGTGAGCCTTTTCACAAATTTGGTAACGGTTGTTTGGTCGGGGGAGCAGGAGACAAAGCCCCTTCTATAACGGCTAAAGTTACTGTTGGTTCTCTCGGTTCACGTCGTCTCACGTTTTCCCAGCGCTTCAGATCTGAACCCTTCCTGCCGCACTTTTGTTGGCGGTTTAACATTTTGTAGGCTTAGGCTGAGTTATAGGACTTCCCCTTTTTTGATAAAACTGGTTCGGAAGATTAGCGGTTGAGGATTGTAATGAATGAACAGTAGATGGCGTTTGGAATAAGCCAGTTGTTTAGACTTTGTGGGAGGTGGGGTGGAGACAGATAGGATATAAATTTTGAAAATTTCAAATTGCGTGTTGGAAAATGTACCTTTCCTCCCCACCGGCCCATTTTCTGATGCAGAGGTTTCTGGAACATGGAAACGATGATTATCAGGTGGGTATGGAGCATTATGGTTCATGGCGCCTTCTGGCTTAACCCCAAAGCTCGGGCTGCGAACCTGGGGGATGAGATGTGGTGGGATTGGGCGGGTGATGATGGACGCTGGCGTTGGTGGCGTGGTGGTGTCGGAACGTTAATGGGCGCGTGACACGTTGACGGGCGTCTGACGCTGCGCGTGTAGGCTTAACTGATGGTTGGTTGATGAAGAGATAGCTAATGATTGGAACATGTAGTGACATCAATCATTATTGTCAGTTCGTTTTTGTTGGCGCCGATTACAGTCAGACAGACGGTCGTTTATCATTCGTATTATTTTTCATCTGTTATTCTGCCAAAGCTTATCTGAGTCACTGTACTGATTCATTCCACTGGTAATATTTTAAAAGTGCAGATTTTCTCGTCAGCTCATCAGGTGAAAGAGCCGTTTGATTTAAGCTCTGCATCACTACTTACACCGACTTGGGTTACATAGATATAGATGAAAATTGATGATTCAACCTAGGATCTCCCCCATTATTAAAAAGTAAGGTTATGTCTCGATAATGTCAGTGTGGGAGAGGAAATGTGTGGTGAGGCGAAACTGTATTTCTCTCCGTCAGTTATTGCAACCTAACTTAAGATTCATTTATTTGAAAGACTACGGTGTTTCAATGTTGTGTTATGTGTATAGACAGCGTGCAGTGCCAATTGTGATTGATTACATTAGTGAGTTTGATGGACATATATATGATATTAGATGTATGTGAAGGACATGTGTTTGAACAATGGTGTAATTTAAACCCTGTAAATGCTCACAGCTTGTTCTCTCATCTGGCAGCGTTTGTGACAGTGATAGATTGAAATTATTAAGGATATGCTTTCCAAGTTTGATGATTATGATTAACGTTTCATTTGGGTTAAATGCTCTCGAGTGATGCCTCGTCTTTAGATTTCTCAGGATCAGTTAAGAGACCTGGGAGAATTTGGTACATGGTATAGGATACAACACGAGTCAATAACTTGTGGATGTGGGTTACGGTTGCAGATATTCTCCGACTATCCCGTGGGTGGATTGAATGTGCCTAATACAGTATGGAAGGGTCCTGCTCGTTCTTTGCGATATTATTGCTGAGGTAAAGTCTGCTCCTCTACAGCAGTCCATGGATCAGTATCCCGTGTTCTCCTCCTAAAAAGATCATAAAGTCTGTTTTCAGTGGCTTGCTTGATCATACCTCTTCCATTTTTTCTTATATATATATATATATATATATATATATATATATATATATATATATATCATCTGTTCTTTAACTCCGCGTTCAAGTATTCCTCCACATCGACTAAGAACAGTAATGAATCTGTTAGAGAATATATATTTTTATGTTAATGTGGAAATTAGAATTTGATTATATCATTCCATGTGTGTAAGTTCCCTAAGGGTTGAATCACGTTGCCAAGTCATTCAACAGAATACTTTCTCTTTCTTAGATCAGTATCTTGTTCTGTTAAGTTGTATGTTAATGTAAAGGTTTGATATTAATTATCTTTTGCCCTGAATTATTTACTTTTATTGGCATCAGGCTTTATAGCGTTTTGTATAAAGTTAATGCCTTTGGATAAAAGTGGAATGCTTTTTTCATTTTTTTTTTAATTGGGGAACCTTAAGTATTAACAGATATTGTGTTTTCTTTATGTTGTGTCTGAATTGAAGTTCATAATTAAATTGAAATGGAGCTGAGTAATTGCCTTCCGCTGGGAAATATTTATCCACCTTCCCTCTGAAAGGATGTATTGTTATCGCACTTATTAGATCTGCAGGCAATTTTTTTTTTCCCATTGTCCGATTTGCTCTTTTTGTTTCAGAAATATTTTCGTACGTTTGTATCGAATCGTTTGCCCCCCCCCCCCACCCCCCACGAGTTTTGCTCTGATGTTTCTAGTTGTAGGATCTCTCTCTCTCTCTCTCTCTCTCTCTCTCTCTCTCTCTCTCTCTCTCTCTGTGAACTACAAACCGTTTCGTAATTGATTGTTACATTTCTTTTTACAGTATTGTGAACACTTACTTTAGATCTCAGAGTCATATTTTTTCTTTTTTTATATTAATAAAGTGATTTTCATTGTCAATATCTCTTCTTATTCAAATTTGTTTTTTTGCGTCGGCTTCGTTGCTCTTATGTCCCGTCTTTAGTCTCCCTTCCTCCCCCATTGTTTTGGACACAAGTCCGTGCAACATACTCCAGACGTGGACTGTGTAGGGAGATATACATTTTCATACGTATCGTCGCCGGAAATACCTTGCAATAAACTGTATAGCGCTGTGTGGCGTTCTTATAGTTCGCCTGGCGTCCACGTCCAAGTGGCTGGCCCCCCGGTGAGCGTCCACACCTTGGCGAAGTCTCTCGTCCGAGATGAATTCTGACTGGTAACCTTAGACGCGCGGTCGTGTAAATTCACATGCAGGTGCGTGTTGCTAAAAGCGTTTCAGCACCCTGCCAGAAGAAGGTAGATAGCCCATCCTCGGGGGAGGCAAACTTTAGCTGGTGTGCATTAAATCGTTTTTCTCATTAGAGATTTTGCTTTTCTTTTATACATATATATGACCGACCTCTTTTTTCTATATAATGTGTCTTGCGTTCGTCACCTTTTGTTTTCTGTGCCGTAAATGTCACGTTTTTGTGTCGTCTGCAATTCTGTAGACTGCAGGGAACCAGTCTTCTGTATTTTATCTTTTGTTGCGTCGTTTGTCCTTGCGCTGTGACGTCGTGGTAAGCGTTGCTGACCACGAGTCGCTCGATTCTTCTCAATTACAAATGGATCAGGCCTGGGCCGAAGACACAGAGCCGTGTATTACTCCGCCATTTGTACCGACCGTTAAGAGATCTTACACCATAGAAAATTTTGGCGTTCTTTCTCCCGGCTAACCGCAAAAACAACGTTTTCTATGAGTTACGATGTGCTATTTTAAAACCCTAGTTGATGCGAAGTTTATTCTTATTATTTTTTTTTTAGGAGTTTCGTACATCGTGATTCACTGGAAGCCTCACTGACTTTCCGTGGGTTAAAAGATTTTTTCTTCTTTTGCGTGTAAAATTTCACAAGATTTTTTTTTTTCGGTAATGATCCTTTTCATCACCTTAATAGTAACGACGAAAAATAATTTGGGCGCTTATTTCGAAGACCCTTTTTCTTCTGGTACCTATGGAGCATTAGTTAGGTTGCAGCTGTAACCCATTTTGCCATGGGCCCTCGAAGACATATTACCCTGCATTTAAGTTGTTGAGATTTGTTTATTGTGCAGGCATCGTAAGGCATCTGCTCTGTATATCCATTAAATGGTGTTTGTTATTTTTACCTCCGAAAAATGTTGGCTATTACGTAGATTTATGATGTCATCAACCGTGTTCACCTTGTATGTTGTTACCTTTTTTTTTTCAGTATATTTAGACTCGATATAGATCTCCGCTTAGCACGAACACTTTGTCAGACTGATGATAGCCTTTTTTTATATTTTTATGCATTTTAATGGCTCATCGGAGTCCTAATGTTTCAACAGTATCCTATACAGACCAAATGTCAGAAAGAAATGCAGTTAATCCTCTCTGGAATCTTGTTGGGGGTTCTCAGAACCTGATTGACAGCGCCTGTATCCTGCGTGTGCCCGAATGTGTGAACTTCATACATGTACTTCACGGCGGTCGGAGTGCCCGAACTCCAAGGGCCGCGAGTCGCATTTTGGGCCTCCTGCTTAAATATCCCGGTGCGGTGTTGGTTAAACTGTGCCCCTTCTTTTTAAGGCCACATTTAGCAGTGGAATCCCCCATGGCAGTGCACGCTTTACGTCTTTTCGCTCCTTAGTTATTTTTCTTCCGGGTGGCGCGAACGCGAGCGATGAACCTCCTCTGGGAGCGTGGCACGCAGACTTTCACAGAACGCGGAGTTGTTTGAGCTTTCCAGAACGCGTTCGGGTCTGCCAGAACGCGTACTTTGAGCTCTCCAGAAAGCAGGGCATTTGACCTTCCCGGAACGTTCTATTTGAACGCGTGGGAACAATGCTGTTTCATACCGCTCTGAAAGATGGTGTTCTTAGACTAGCTGGAACGTGGTATAGAATGTAATCCTGTCATTAGGTGGAGTTTGAACCTTCCAGGACGTGGTGTTTGAACCCCACCCCGCCTCCCCTGAGGGCGGGGGCAAAGGCGACTTGCATAAACTCTTCACCTCCGTGAAGGGGACACACACACACACACACACACAACCCCCGTCCCTAATTAGGCCTTGCACTCGCTACTAAGAGAGAGGGAGGGAGGGAGGGAGAGAGAGAGACTCGAGGCTAACGTGCTCATTGGATTAAAGATTGCCCACGGTAAGCAGCGCTAACGAGGCAGGAGGAGGTGGCCTAGGTTAAGTGCTGAGCCAAACCCCCGCCCCTGACGTCAGTGAAGGACGCACCTAACGAGGCCTCGTAGCCCTTACTGCCTAAGGTCCTCACCCACACAGCTGCTGCTGCTGCTGCTGCTGGAAGACGCTGGCCAAGGCGCTGGCTGATCCATACGGCTTGGGAGTCGGTGGCTCACAACAACGGCAGTGAGGTCTAGAAACGGACGAGGGACCACGTTTTTGTGATTGTTTACTGGTTCCCCTTCAGGTCGCGTGAACAGAGCAACACGAGGGTGGAGGGACGGTAAGGGTTGTGTTTGTGATGTGTCCACCATCCAGAAGGCCGTGGAGGCTGCGGGCTTAATGGAGCTCTGGAAGTTGACGGTGTGAAGTAGAAAAATATCCGACACTGATTGATGACAGTACCTAGTTTGCTCGACCACGCTAGAAGCATCGAAGTAATTGTTTCTGCGATGAGCGAGTTGAAGAAGTTGGAGGCTTCATATGATATCTCGTTCAGGAGTGTGGTCTGTGAGGATTTCTTCGTGTGGGGGGACGGATGAGACTCGCAATCCCGCCAGTGTAGGACTTCTCAGTATCACAGGCTACGAGGAAAAGAGTACACAGACGTATTCTGAAGTGCTGCAGCAGCGGTTGAGCGTTTGCACGTAAACTGTCAAAATGTGAAAGGGAAGGTGTTGGCGGAATATGTAAATAGTGAGGCAGAGGTAGTGCGCGGAAGATGAAGAGGAGTTTGTCGGACTATGGAAGAGGAGGTCGAGATCGCGTCTGAGTTGAACATTAAGCAGGATAACAAGTCGATTGATAACAAGGTAACGCCAGGAGGAGGAGGAGGAGGAGGGGAGGAGGAGGAGGGGAGGAGGAGGAGGGGGAGGAGAAGGATGTTTGAGAGAAATAGGAGGAATGATAAGTCAAGGAGCCCTACCAACTGAAGGACCTCAGTGTGGACCATCCAGTGCCGTCGTGGTCAATGACATCAGAAAGTGTGATGTTGATCAGTGCGGATTAAATCAAATGGTTGTACAGGTGAGGGTTAGTGATGCGGGCCCGTGGCAGATGGTGAGCAAAGTAAGCGAGTTGATGGTGGTGACTCTACGGCCGACGCCCTCCCATCCCATGGGGAGGAATATCCCACCACCGAGGACGGGGATAAACTGACGGTATATATCCTGTAGGATAGATTGATTTGTAGCACACACACACACACACACACACACACACACACACACACACACACTTGATGCCAACCCGTCGTCCCATGATCTGTATCCTTTTAAAGTCTCTTCAACAGAAAACGGATGTGATGGGGAACTCGACAAAATGGATTCTGTCTTAGAGGGGAGGGGAGAAACTTCGATAATTAGTCTTGTAAGAAAGTTAAGTTGCCACGTTCTCCTGGAAGTGATATTCTCCCGTACGAGTTCCGTTTCCTCTCCTCCCCCCCCCCACACCCACACACCCCATCCCTTAGTTTTAATTACGAGGATTATGTTTTGTGAGCTCGGCTTTAAGCCCCCCCCCCCCCCCGTTTCATTGGTTGATGAGACGCCTCTCGAATCCTGCCCGTTTGAATTGTCCAGCGAGCGGCAGCTTGGATCCTTCCCTTCCCTCCATATTGTAATTGTATGTATTATAACAATGGTTTATGAGGGTCGTTTATATGATAGTGTGTGTGTGTGTGTGTGTGTTTGTGTGTGTGTGTGTGTGTGTGTGTGTTTGTGTGTGTTTGTGTGTGTGGAGACGTATTCACTGTTGTGGATGGGAGGGAGGCAGGATGTGATGCCCTGCTAACTCCATCACCTCTACCACCACCGCATCAACGCCACCTGTCTACCACCACGGTGCTTTATCTCCACGTCCATACCACCGTCACCACTACTCTACCCTACACTCTGCTTCCGTATAGTCCACTGCCTCTTACCGCAACTCCACCCCAGCCTATACCATACATCATCTCCACATATTCCACTTCCACCAGCTGCAATTCCACCCTCACCTCCACCTACGCCGTTCTACAATCCACTGAATACATTACACAACGTAAGAAACTCCCACAAGAGCAACATCACATAAAAGAAAAAACTCTCTAAATATTTTATGAAGTTGGTCCTCACGTACAGTAATTCTTCGCTGGCGTAAGAGACGATGGGATATGTAGATACTGCCGCCATAAGCACCATCTGAGGAAATTAGCCCGAGCCGCTTTGCACCGACGTTACCATCCTTGGGAACAAGGGCTCCTTGGTTAATGACGGAGTGGGCCTTTTGACCTGACCCCTGAGGATCAGGCCAAAGGCTCTGCCATCGTAACTCAAGGATGGTTACCTTCATTCTGTCTAACATCCAGATCCAAGGGTATTTTATTACCTTTTGAGGAACTAAAGAATTCGCTGGAAAGGTATCTGGAAATTGTGCCTGCCAGTCCAGCCAAGGATCAAGTTGCATTCGGAGGTCTTCCACCCCCTACAGCTCTGGTAGAGTCGTAACTTGTGTTGTGTCGGTCTGCTGGTCGATCAGGCAGGCTGATGGAGGCCTCGACCCGGCAGGACTTCATGAATAACCACCTGGTCTCGTACGCTGTAGGTACTAGTGGCTAAGGCCTCCCTAAATTTTTGCACCGTACAGACTACGTTGTTCTTAATGACTGCAGATAGTTTGTTGAACAGTCTTGGGCCCCGGATGTTTAGTCTCCTTGCTCTTACACTGTTTGTATTATTTATTTAACTGCAAGTATTTTACAGAGTCCATAATGTCAGTTGCACCTATTCATACCGAAATATTTTTTTGAGTGGAGGTTGAGGGACTGTGCCTTCCAGAATATTCCAAGTGTATATTTTGATACGCCTCTCCCGTTTGCGCGTTCAGAAAATGCAGCACCGGCGTTTTTCAAGACGTCTCCCGTCAGTTCAGTCCCGTTACTTCGACATTTATAGGACGTTGATATAGTTAATAACTGCTTGTGGTCATCTATAGCCTAAGGTGATTTGAGCCGGTCTCTTGGGATAGAGATGAAGCCGCAGGACATGACGTCAGACGCGTACAAGGTAATGCAGCAGGTCCGAGTGTCGAACCCTGACCCATCAGCCCACCCACTTGGACACACCTCTCCGCCAAGAGGATGGTAGAGTAACGAGCCCTACCAACGGACGTATCAGCGTTCAGGTAATTGTCGTAACAGCGCAGCTCTCCTTACAGCCACGAACCAACCTTAATTCCTTGGCACCCGCCCGCCCCTCGCCCCGTAGACCGCGGCATAATCAGTGCCAGTAGTGCCCGGAGTGCCAGAAACCTCGAGTCGTACAATTAAGCTCGGTAAACACTGGAGGGGGGGGGGGAGTCGTCGGCTGATGGTGTCGGAGAGTTGAGGTGAACCGTGCCACCCTGGGAGGTGTGTGTAGGAGGGGGAAGGGGAAGGGGGGGGGGCAACAAGTGTTTCGTCCGCGACGCCGGGAGTGAAGAGGCCATCGGGATAGGAGGGGATGGTAGGGGGCGTGGGTGATGATGGAGAAGCCGTGGAAGTGGAGAGGTCTCTTGGACCCCTTGAGAGTCGGGTTGATTCAGATGGGGAGGACTGTGGAGCAGAAAGGCCTAGGGAGCGGGAGAATCTGAGAATGGGGGAAGCCTAGGTAGCGGGAAAGTCTGGGAATTGGGGAGGCCTAAGGAGCGGGAAGGTCTGGGAAAGTGGAGGCCTAGGAGGCGGGAAAGTCTGGGCATTGGGGGTGGGGTGGGGGGAGGAGGAGGCCTTGGGAGCTGGGAAGCCAAGGGTGGCAAGGACTGAGAAATAGAAGGCGGGGCGGGTCTAGGGCACGGGGCGTAGAGTCTAGCTAGCCAGTGTGTGTAGACTCCCAGAGAGCTAAGGGTACTACGATCTGGTGTGGGGAGATTACATTGTCCTGGGAAATCGGGGCTATTCTCTGGCACCCGTGTCTTGGGCGGTCACTGGGTTGCCTTTACCCCGCAACGCGACCCAAGACTGAAGCCTCTCTCCTCTTCTTGGATATCTGATCACCCAGCTTGGATTGTGTTTCATGTTTTCATCTGCCCTCGAGGATAATTGTAATGAGAAGATTAAATTGTCGTCGGGTGATGGACTACTCAAAATCGTCTCGTGAAGCTTGATCCCGTGATTACTTTGATTACGTAACGGAGTCCTGTGATTACTTTGATTACGTAACGGAGTTTCCCCTCCCCCTCTAACGCAACCGGCAACAGGGGTAAGCTTCTCAAGTCTTCAGCCTTGTCATTTGAAGTTGGTCGGCGGCTCAGTGGCCTCTCACTTTGTCAGGCTGAGTCGTTTACATTTTTTTTTTTCGGTAAATACGAAATAGGGAAAGGTCTTAACTATATTTTATAGAACTCTGTTGGGTAAGGATAAACATCTAGTCTGTCGAAGACAAAGACAAGTTTAAATCACGTTAGGCAGCTCTTTTTTTTTGTTGTTGTTGTTGTTGACGACTGAAAATGGTATCAGTGCGATATTCAGGCGAAAAGTAATTTGGACACTGCTGTGTACAGAAGGAAGAAGAAATTAGAACCACGAGAGGAGCACAGACGCTCTCGGTTTATGGTTTGATTTCCTCCTCCCCCCACATGTACGGTCGCAAAGTCCAAATCTATCCCCTGTGGATATTAAGAGTCATATGGTTTTCATTTCATCAGGAAGCCTGGCTAGTTACCTCAATCTTCCGTGTCTTCAGACACGCCGTAGATGTTGATGCTTCTTCCCCCCCGATGTCGTCAGCAGGTGGAAGTGAGGCTGCAACTTATGGCTCTATTGACTTCCGATGTGCAGATGAGGAAGGGCAGGGTGGCTAGGACTGTTACCTGAGGAACACTGCTGTTCAAGCGGGTGGTAATAGACTCTTTCGCGTGGTGATTGCTGCGGTGGGAGAGGAGGTTGGTTTGGGCGGGGGTTGGGATGGGTTACTGGTTCTCTTGAGCAATTGTACACAGAGGTATTGAGTCTCCCGGTTGAAGGAGGAGGGCATTTCGTACGTGGTATAAGAATGTATATCTGATACAGTGAGAGGTTGAGTTGGTACGTGATTTTGTGGGCAGTACGTGAACTTGGTAGCTACTTGAGGAGGGCGAAGGGGAGTAGGGTGTAAGAGAATGGGGAAGGGGGTTTATGGCGAAGGGGGTGAGAATCAGGAAGAAGGGGAGAAGGGGGATGGGGTGGAGGGGGGGGGGAGCAAGGACCTGCCTCCCAGCAGATCAATCGGAGGCTCACCTGGAACCATTAAGCATCGCCAGGTAGGTAGGAGGACGGAGACGGTCCCCAGCGATGCCTTGCGCCCCCACTCCCTGTAATTTCACTAATGCACCTCAGCCCCCCCTACTCAAACCCAAATTAAGCGTGATGCTTCACAAAATGCCCCTCCAATGGCCCACTGACGGGGCTGAAGGGGAAAAGAGGAGAAGAGAAGGATGTGGAGGAGGAGAAGAAGAGGTGAAGAGAAAGTATGGGAGGAGAAACACTCAGCTAGAGACAGGCAGGCGGTGCTCATAAGGCTGGTGACCCGAGTTTACCCACGCTCGAAGATTGCTTGACTGGGTTTACTTAAGCTATACCGACGTTTACAAATTGTCTGGGTTTACCTCAAACTGACATTCGGAAATAGTCTGGGGTTTACATCCATTATACTGACGCTCGAAGATTTCTTGGGTTTACTAACGTTATACTGACGTTTGGTGATTCCCTTGGGTTTACCTCCGCTATGTCGACGCTCAAAGGTTTCCAGAGTTTACCTTTGCTCTTCGGTCGTTCTGAGATATGCTTGAGTATACGTGTGCCTTATGAACAGTGTGTCTAGTTTTATTTCGGCCATGTCCTCTATATTAGATTAACAGTATTTGTGTTGCTAGTGTCGTTAGCTTTCTTTAAATTCAGTAGCACTAAAAACTGTCCCAGTTTTCCTGCTGAATCCGTAGGTTTACTTTCGTTGTGCCCAAACGGTCACAGGTATCTTGAGTTAACATTATCTATACCTATTTGTCCTTAGTCTGCCTGAGTTTACTATGAGATATCTGAAACGCGTGCGTGGTTATATGAATTTACATCAGGGCATCCATTATATTTAAGGGTTTCCACGGGTTTACTCCTCGATGTTTCTACGTCGTACTCGTATGTCTGTAGACTGTAAACTCTTCCCTTTTGAGTATCCAACACCACATTGCTAACTTGTTTTGTGGTCACTCGTCAGACATTTCCCCCGTGGTTGACATTACAAACTTGATTTGGTCTACTTATTCCTTAAAGCCAGTCCATCTACACACACACACACACACACACACACACACCAGCAAAGGTGTGACCCGCCCCCTCTCACAGGACCCAGATTGGTGCTAACACCCAAATGTCTCCATTTCCCATCGTGTCCAAGTTAACTGTCGTTACCTTGCATCGTCCGAATTCTTATGGGTCGTAAGTACATTTGTAAGGTCACAGTTCGGACTACTTATTTTGCCGACAGATAAGATTTAAAATCATGCCTGGTGGTGGGATATTCTCACGGTGGTGGGTGGCGGTGATAACCAGCAGAGCAAACGGGAAAAACACGTAAAGATACGCGGGGAAATTATCAGAAAAAAAGGCAATTTTCGAGACGCTTTCCTCTCCCCCCCCTCCTTCCCTCCACCCCCCTCCTCCTCCTCCTCCTCCCCCCTCCTCGTCCCCCTCCCCACCCTCCCCTTCCCCCACCCTCCTCCTCCTCCTCCTCCTCCTCCTCCTCCTCCTCCTCCTCCCAACAACCATGCTCATTAGAGTAAGTGAGGCAGAGTATTAAACTATTTACACTGCCATCATCACTACCACGGTAAATTTCTCTCTCTCGCTCTCTCTCTCGAGCGTTTCTTTCAAAGCGATTGCGGTCATTTTCGGCGCGTTTGAATTATATCTTACTGCAAGCCTTTATTTTATCGTTTTTGTCCTTCTAGCTTCTTTCTGTTACAGAGAATTTAACACACACCACTTGCCAGAGATACAATTTTCTTTCAATTTTCCCCTCCCCCCGCTGAAGCCTCAGGTGAGGGATTGTTGCCTTGAGTGTTGCCGAGTGAATCATGGTGTGTGTGTGTGTGTGTGTGATGGGGCAGTGAGAGTTGAAGTATGAATGTGCTTGTTTCTGTGTGTATCTTTATGTACACAAGAGTGTGAATGCACACACGTGCGTGCGAATGCCTGCGTTAGTGTATTTGCTCGACACCGTTGCTGTATGTTTGCCTGCGTGCGCTGGCATGATAAGCAGGCACTGTACTATCCCTCGCCTGCAGCGGTGTGCCTCACGGGCTGTTTGTACAGACCAGGCGTACAAGTCTGTACAAACACGTGTGTACAGGATGTTCAGTCTTCAGGCACTCGCGTCAGCCCTTATCTCGAGTGCGCTGTGGGGCACTTATGCAAAGGTTTACGCGCAGAATTGGTTGCCCGGACTTTTCTCGTCTTGTGCCCTGACGCATCGCGTTCCATAGTCAACAGGACTTCCTTGATGGCGTTTGCGAGTGCAGAAGGTGAGACAGATGATAACGAATATGTTTTATTCTTGATATTGCCTTTACGAAGATCGCGACTGGGAAGGATTCGTAGGTGATCAGGCACGAGTTATGGTCTGTCTGGTTTGTTGGCCCAGTCACGCAGGACTCGGCGGTCTTAGGTCACAGGGCACCTTGGGCGAGGACCACGTTTGGACAGGTCATTGGCACGTTGTGTTCGGACCACGTGGGTCGGGTCGTTGGCACACTGGGTGGGGACCACGTGGGTTGTCGCACCCTCTTTCATAGGCAGAGACCACCTGGGCACTGACCCCGTGACTGGATGAGAACAAATTCTACATTAAGGTTGGTCGTTAGTGCTTAGATATAACAGCATACATCTTAAACGTGAATATAATTAGATTTATGAATATGTTCTTATAATACATGCGTCATTATGCACATTTATGTATTATTACATGCAAGGATATTTAAACAGATATGATTTATGAAGTTGTGAATTCAGCGAGTAATGTTATAATAATAGCGGTAAACTATGAACGTCCTCTGCAATCTCATTCATAATGTTGCAGACTGGTCTCATTATGCTCATACGTTGCTGTGAGCCCCTCACTTATGTGCACATGCCTCATGTAGGGAAGCTCTGGCTTTTAACATCTCGTGCGAGACGGTACGGTACGACCCTCGCGGATAATGACATGACCTTTGACCTGACATCTAAGCAACAAAGAGAATAAGTGATGAAATTGGTAACTGCGTTTACACTTTGTGTGTGTGAAGTTGAAAGGTCTGTTACCGTGAGCTTTTGCGTATTTTATGTTGGTATTCGAGCGATTATACCGTGCGCAGTTAATACGCCCGTAAGAGTCACATACGCATGTTTTACGCCTTCTAGTGTTTAGTGTGCAGTTGCTAAGCCTCTGAGCGTGATGCTTGCGGTTGGTACGCCTGTGAGCGTAATGCGTGCGGTTGGTATGCCTGCGTGGCCGCCATTGTGAGGCCAGTCACCTCCCCCGTGTTCGTGTCGGTCGAATTGGAACACTTCTGTATGTATTTGCATTTCATTTTTCCATGGCCACCAGCTGGTGCATTGTCACTTGCGTGTTGCCGGGTGCAGTCGTCTCCCCGTCCCTCCCCGACCCAAGGAGTGACTTTTCGGTCGTCTTGCGCTGCTTTCCGGGAGCGTATTTGAAGATAGTGAAGACCGCGAGGTCTGAGTTGACGTTTTTTGATTTTCCCTCCAGCGCCCGCGTGTTCCTGACTCGTACGATGGTTTGCTGTTGTTCTTATTACCAGGGGAAGGAGGTGTTTGGAAGGGGCCTGTCTATCATCTCCAGTTTGTAGTGGGTACTGCTGGCTAGAGCGGTCACTGCCTGTTGGAGTGTGTTCGTCAGTGCCTGGAGAGGTTAGTGACTAGCTTGAGTAGTTTATCAGTACTCGAAGATGTCCTCCTATTTCTTTGGAGGAGTAGTTGGCGAAGCTGGCACCAGTCGTCGCCAGTTGGAGAGGTCACCAACGGTTGGAGAGGTCGCTACAGGTTCCATATGTCACCTTCTGGGAGATGGCCAGGTAGGAAGTCCCGTTAGTGAAAAGAGGTCCCCGTCTGTATCTTAAATCACCAGTTGCCTTTGTCCGTAAGCTCTCTCTCTCTCCCCTCCTCTCCCCCGATCACGAGGTCATGACGAGTCACATCCTTATATCCTGAGACTCCCTCTCCTGAGTCACATCCCGACATCCTGTTCGCAAGAGGGCAGGATCTTCGTCTCGCAGGTCATCGCCTTAAGTCGGTACCTGTTCACGTCAGCGCCTCGTACTGGGGGGCGGGCGGCGGCACTCCACCATCTGCTTGCACTCATTCGATATCGACGGCGGCATAGAGTTTGACATCAAAGCCTCGTTTGCGAACCGATAGCCAGAATTACTATGAAAATCCCCATCCACCGAAATCTCAGATGAGAGAGAGAGAGAGAGAGAGAGAGAGAGACCACAAGTCAGGGCAGAGTCAGAAGAGAGAGAGAGAGAGAGAAATAAATCTTACGGAATAGTCCAAATGATTATATATATATATATATTTATATATATATATATATAATCACAAACGACAACGTGAGGATTTGGTTGCTTACAAACAGACGGCGATCCTCATTTACTGCATTCACAGTATGATGCCAGGAGCCCTCTTAGCCCTCTTAAGACACAACCCCCACCCAGCCACCACCACAACGCACTGGGTCTCTTCTTCACACTAAAGTCCTTTCTGCGCTCCTGGCCTCCTTCATCTAATTCCTTTTGAGGTTCCTTTGCGTCACCCATGTTCCCCCTGTTCACAAGGGAAGGACCCCCTTCAGTACAGAAGCCCTATTCCATGGAGTGTGGGTTTCGCCTTTCCAACGCAAAGATTTCTCATTTCAATATGATAACAGTTTTATCCTATCATCAGCATCCTAAAGTGCCTCTTAAATCTATTGCGATCGCAATACGCTGAAGACATTTCAATGAATTGGAAGGTGGGGGGCAGTATAACATGGGCATTAATGTTTCTTTATTGAGGTATTTAAGCTTAGTCCCTCAAACCTCCTGCGCGTAGTACATAATCCTACCAATTTCGCCGTGTGGTGCGTGGAAGGCTTGGAGGCTCAGGTGGACGGGATCAGTGGTCCAAGCTGCAGAAATTGGTTGTGCATTGTCCTGTGTGTGTGTGTGTGTGTGATGTCCCCAGGCTGCCGGAACCTGGGGGCCTTAGTTCTCCCGCTAGTTTTAGAGCCGCTCATGGTGCCGGAATATATATGTGTGTGTGTGTTCCTTCTGTTTAATTAACCCCAATGCGTCCCGCCTCTCGTCGTCACTTGGTCCAGTATTTGTTACCGCTCGAGCTGAAGAAATCCCTCCGTTAAAGCATAAATGCTTGTTCTCTTCCTAACTGTAACGTATCTCCATTGGGGTCGCGCTGTTCCTCTGTCCTCCACATGGTCCTGCCCCCGACCGACGTACATAACGTACATCCCACATCTCGTCCCACCCCCCCCCCTCTCCCCCTCCCCCCTCAAACAATGACACAAATCACGGCTGCGTCCGTTTGCCTGAGTGTCTGACCGACACACACAACAGCAGTTCCCATCACTCGCATCGGAGCCCGTTGGATTAACCAGACATTCTGTTGAACGTCGTCGTCGTCGTCGTCATCTCCATCTTTCCTCCCTCATTTTCCCCTTTTTCCTCACGCCACGACAAAACCCATGCGGTGCGCACGACTCTGTCCGTCGTGCAGTGTAGAGTGAAAACCCGCCGGCACAAACTGCCACGGAGGAAGAGGAGGCAGTATGACAGCTTTAAACTCAGAGAAGTGGTCAGGGCTCGCATCATTAACGAGAGGATGAACGGATTGAATTTCGGAGGTGCAAAAATTGTAGTTTTCTTTTTTTTTTCTTCCTCTTCTTTTCTTTCGTAATGCTTGTGAGTCCGCAGTCAGTATGATGGCCGCCACACCCCTCACCCCCCACCTCCACCTACCCCTCACCCCCACCCCCCACCCCTCCCTCCCCATCCCCTCTCACCCCCCACCTCCTCACCCCCACCCCTCCCTCCCCAACCCCTCTCACCCCCCACCTCCTCACCCCCTCCTCATTAGCACGTTAAGGCAAATATATCGCCGCTAGAAATTATGTGCGTGCACCTTTCAT
>JAYMFT010390218.1:0-19761 GCA_038088735.1 Panulirus argus
CAGGAAGTAAGACCAGCAATCCTGACATGGAGAGTGTAGGATGGTTCCGGGCACCGCTTTAACGCTCCTCAGTCAGGACGGTAGTACCACCCTGGGCAGCTGGTGTCAAAGACCTACTACCTAATAACAACCTACTACCTAATTACAAGTAAATTACAATCATTTGGTCACAATTACAAGTACAACCGACAACTTCAATTGTGTTTTTCAATAACAACATTTCTGTCATTAATTGCACTTAACTAAAATACAACCACAAGCTGTTGTCAAGTGGGGGTGTTGAGTGTAAACTCAGTATTCACCATGGTATACATATTGCATTTGCTTTAAAGCCAACCTCTAATTGTAAGCATAGAAACGTCTATCGAGTTCGTAAAACGAGGATTCTGAAATTTATGTGTCTAAGCATTAAGTGCAAAACTGACGAAAGTCTTCTTTAGCTTTTCGGGAAAATGTTTACCAAATCTCCCTAAGAAAGGTACAGGATGACAGTGTCAAGAGTAGGGGTACACAAGAGTTCAAATCCACGGGATGAATTCGTGAACAAGTTGCGTAGGAAAAGGGGCAACGATTATCAATTTTAGACGTATTGCACAAATGGTAGATGAGGCGAGGGTGCAACTTAAAAAGACAGGGCGAAAGTACAATGTTCAGTGGGAGGCAGAAGTCTAGAATCCCGGTGGCAATGGCGTAAGTAAAAGGGTTTAAGAATAATGTCTCTTCGAGCGAAGGTGCGTGGTAAGGGACATATTAGGACACTTTGCTCTTATTAAAAGCACTTAGAGGAGGATAAGGTTAAAGGGCAGCACTTGCATATTATGGGGCTGGAGAACGATTTCAAGGGCAGGGTACTTATGAAAAGGGGGAATGGGAATAAGACTTGAAGAGTGCTTCTGATGAAAAGGAACCGAGACGGGTAGAGAGAGAGACGCGGGTCTCAGGGTCTGCTGCATATGAAAAAGGGCGCTGGGCGATATTAAGAAAAGAGTGGGTGCCTGTGAATAGGACACAGAGAGACGGGCAGTCGGAGGGAGGGTGTACTTTGAAGTGGGCACAGGGAGACGAGTGGCAGTCACCATACAAGACTAGCACAGGGAGAACACACAGAAAACATCCAGGGAGACAGTGTGAAAGGTGGTGAGGATATAGAATGGGGCACAGAGAGACAGTGTGAGAGACGACATATATGAAGGGGTCACAGAGAAAGAGACAATGTGAGAGACGACATGTATGAAAGGGGTCACAGAAGCAGTGCTAAGGGTAGAGCACAATGTGTAAAGGACCCACTACTAGAAAATGCCAAAGAATGGGCACCTATGGCTATGGCGCAGTGAAACAACACAGGGAGATGACAGAAGCTTAGCGCACATGCTAAAGACAACAGAGGACAATGCTAAGGGTAGAAGGTGAATGAAAGATAAACATAGACGGTATCAGCAGCAAAGCGCTTGTGAAAAGGTCATAGAAGAAAGACGGTGTAAGAGACAGAATATCTCCCGTCATCTCGGTTCTCTGTAAAGATGAACATATTGACAAACAGTATGTTTACTGATGAAGGTGTGGACAAGCATTCAGAGCAAACACATACGCACATACATACATACGTAAATAAATGTATGCATGGTTATAAACGTACATATACATACATACATAAATACATACATACATAGGTTATCATGAGAGAGAGAGAGAGAGAGAGAGAGAGAGAGAGAGAGAGAGAAAGAGGGATAATAGGATATCACACCCAAACCGTGAAATATGTCTTCAGGGTCCCAGCATTAGAACCGTATGAATGATGTTATTAAAACCTCGAGCTATGATGAAAAAAAAAAAAAACTCAGGGTATATTTTGGCTTCCATTATAGAATAATGACGCCGTAATGGCCTTTTAATGTTCCGTTTTTATGGGGCTGATGAGTCTGTTCGGTTGGGTGCCCTCACAAAGGGTCTTTAGGAAGGGGGGGAGAAAAAACTCCCCCTCTCTCTCTCTCATGCCATGAAAGAACCACTTTATATACAGGCCTTCCACTTAGATGGATTGCAGTGGGGGAGCCCAAGGAAGTAGGTGAGAATAAGCCACAGTTCTCTGTATAGGAGGCGAGTAATAGGGAAGGATCTGAATCCCTTTTTCTTTTTTAAGAAATATCCTTCCTTTGTAGGAGATACGAGATTGTACAATAGAGACGGCATTCACCTTAAAAAGGGTCTGGGGTTTTAGCTGTACGAATAAGGTATCAACTTGCGTCTGTGCACCCTATCCTCATATGGCACTTGGAAAATAGCCTTGCGGATGAGATTTATGTTCGGTATTGTTATCAGATATGTATTGAAGGAATACTCTGTTTCGTGTATGATACGATTTGTATAGAATCGTCGTTTTCATCTTGGCAAGGTAGCGTCAGGAACGGAAGAATAATGGCGTCATTTCCTCACTTGGATTCTCTCTAGCTGTCGTGTATGATGCACTTAAACCAACTATCCCTAGCCAGGCCCCACAGACCATTCTGTGACTTCGCCTGACCGGTTCATATGCCTTAGCTTCTTATCCCACTGAGACCAAATTGACCCAGGTAAACCACATCCCTCCAGTTCATTTCATACCATCCATACCTCTTGCACCTCCTGAATATGTTCAGGTTACGGTACCCCAGAATCTCTTTCACTCCATCCGCCTGTCTTATTCCAGGTCCTTCCTTACCCCTTGCTTGCTTGCTTGCTTCACTCCTGACACGTAGATCCAGACAGTCAGTGTATTACTCACCCGTACACTCCATGCGTCTAAACCATCTTAGCACACCCTGGCCAGCTTTCTCAATCACAGTGTGCTTCCTACTACACTCATAGTTCTTACATCGTCTTCCTTTACACGATCAAGATCATCAACCCGCCTCACAGCACATATTATCCTCGGGTGTTTCATTTCTTGCATTCGGGGTCCAAGACTCTCATCCACGCAACTCCGTCGGGCTACCATACTTTTAGACATACCCATCTTTTGCCCTATCAGACCTCTCGTTCACACACACACACACACCTCAATGCTCTCAGGACCTTAAGTCTGCTTTTCCCACCCTGTGACTCTCTTCAGTTCCCGTGGTTCCATCCCCCATCATGCCATTTCCACTATCAGTTATCTAAAGAACTTCACGTCCTCTAGTCTTTCCGTATTGAGACTCGCCATCCTGACTCTCCCCCTGTTACACTAAGCTTACCACCTTACTTTTGCTCACGTTTACTCTCAGCTTCCTCCTCCTTTCACACATACTAACAAACTCAGGAGACCAGCTTCTGCAGTTCTGTCTAAAGTCTGCCGCGAAGGCCATGTCGTCTGCAGAACAGCATTTGACTTACGTCTCATACTCCCCCAGCATATTATGGATCTACCACTCTTCCGAGACCCACACATTTATCTCCCTCAATACTCCACCCGTGAGAAGATTAAACAGCCCACTTTCACGCAGACCCACCTTCAGTTGGAGACACTCGCCCTCTTCACGTACTGGCAATCGCTCTTTACTCCCCTGATAAGATATATATAGCTTAACTTCCACAACCTTCATTCGTAACACCTTCCACAAAGGCATCTCCTTCAACCCCATAAATACCACACATAAATCCCTTTATCCAGGTATTTCCTGCTTTTTTTCAACCCAAACACCAGTGAGAGTTACCCTTAGGGTATGCGAGTTGATCGTCTCTCAAGCCTTGTAGCCCATATTTTTTACTGGATGTTTCAAGTATCTCGAAGACTCTGGTGCAGAGGAACGTCTCGGACTGCACTTATCATGGTCTTCCTAAAGTAATCGGTAGACAGACATTTCAGCAGTTGCTCCTATGTATTTTTCTAATTAAACTTGCTTTCATACATACCTTTTATTTTGGAAAATGCAGCACGTCCAATCTTGTCGACCGTGGAAAAAACACCTGATGCAAGCATATCAAAAACCGATAAGGCTTTCGTTTCTAGATATGTTCAGAGTCATGAGAGATTAATTCATTCCGAGGGAGATAGATAGAATACCGCGTCGTAGAGTTTTTTCATAATACTTTAATATCATAATAGCTTTAATATCCTCCGGGCGGAGGAGGTATGGGCGCGTTTGGGGAGAACTAGAGTTGTGTAGATGTTCTTGCGTTCACGTGCCGGGATTCCAAGTGCCTGGAGAAGAAGAACAGTGTAGATACAGCAGTTAGAGGATTTGATGATAGTTCGTCGTCCAAACGGACGCCGAAAAGCTTGCCCGAAGTGAATAACTTGGAGAGATCTGGGCCTCGATGACACAGGAGGAAGAGGACCATGATTGAGAGCAAGGATGGCGTGCGTGTCTGCGGTCTAGGTTTTGGCTGAAGGTGACGACGTCGATGAGGATCTTGTTCTCTGGTGACTGTTGAGGGCGTTCTTGAGGACGATTTAGGCGGGAGAACTGCTATCGTTATGTATAACACCAGCGGTAAACACGTCGACTTGCTTCCATCGTGCTGTGGCCTCCATTGAGGTATCATTTTACTGAGGACTAGGAGACACAAGGGGGTCCCCACCTCTGTGCCCTCTGAGACGCATAGGAGAGGGGATCTAGGATGGAGAAGTACCCTCGTTGGGGTATTGTTCGACGACGGTTCCTGAGGATGTCTGCAAGTTACAGAGTTTAGAGATTTTTGCAGCCCAATGCAGACGGTTCTACCGATGGTCCCTTTATGGTTGCCTTGGGCGAGAGAGCTGTAGGTAAGATTATCAGTAGCCAGAGGTGTCTTGCTTGCGCTTTTCTAGGTTGCGGTAGATGAAGTCTTAAGAAACATCTGACGAAGGACTGGGTAGCGGACGAGGTCCTCCACCCGTGCACCTAAGAGTGGAAACTGATGCCAGAGGGCTCGTGGCCTGTTTGCCTCTGTTTGAGTACAACATTACTGCTATGAGTAGAGGGCGTTGTGTTTACAGCTACGCGGATTATCGTCTAACAGCGAAACGCGCTTGGGGGCCCCACGGGAAAACATGGTTGACGCTTCCGTGTAATCCTTACCCCCGTTGTAGATAATGGAAGCGACCGTCATTAGTTCCGCCTGCATCCACGCGCTGGAGTTATTTACTCTTAAAGGGGTCAGGGAAGAAGACTTGAGGAGAGATCGATCCGGGAGTCGCGTTTCTTACAGTTGTTATTAAAGTGTGTGTGTGTGTTGTTAAAGTACATCGTTACTAGAGTTCTCTTAATTAAAAGTGTTCGTTGTTAAAGTGCTCTTTAAGTTCCAGATATTAAAGTGCTTGTTATTAAAGTGTTCGTTGTTAAAGTGCTCTTTAAGTTCCAGATATTAAAGTGCTTCTTGTTAAAGTGCACTTCCATCCAGACACCGCTGCTGTATCCACCTCGCCATATCATTGCTGCTTCAGTTGCGCCTCATTTCGACCGTGGAGTGTTGAGTATAGCGTTAGTTCTAATGACTATCTTAGAATGTGTGGTCAGTAAGCAAGGATACCTGTTATTTTGCGTCACTTAAAAATGTACGAAGAGAAATCGTTATGATCATGTGATTCGATCATTCGAGTCGAAGGTTCATACTGGCTGCCGCCTCGAAGACAATAAACGAAGCTTTGTGAAGCTTCGTAATTCGCCCTAGAGCCGTCACGAAACGATATAAAAGCTTTATGAAGCCTCTTTCTACCCGCTGCCAATAGAAACAACAGAAGCCTTTGACAGCTTACGGTACGAATGATACAAGCTTTAAAAAAAAAAAAGCTTCGTATCACTCGCTGCCAACAGAAACATTAGAACCTTTGCCAAGCTTCGTGTCGCCCCGCGTCAGACAAACAACAGAAGCTGCACAGAGCTTCAAATCGCGCGCCAGCACGCAGACAATAGAAATCGCGTCCGACTGATTCATTTACTCTTAATGGCCGCTGTGGGCGAAATCTGCCCCCGCCATTTATTATTCCGCGGTGTTCGTATTTATTCGAATCACTTAATCAAATAATGCCAGTGAAACGACCCAACGTCAGCGTCCGGTAATCCAGGGGACAATAATTTATGAAACACGTCCCCAACACGATCAGTCTGTCAATAACAACATATTGATGAGGCTCTCATCATCGGACCCGGACCACCGAAGCCATAATACAGGGAGCGCGGGATGGGTTCAGGTCTGTTTGCGTGACTGAGTCCTGAGTCACACACACACACACACACACAACGCTGCTCCCTGACTTCGCATTGGGTATGAGTGGATGTGTGGTAATTCATACAGTACATGGAGAGGGGTTTACACTGTTGGGGTGGGGGGGCATCTCTAGAGCTCTCTTTACTCTTATACCACTCTAATAAAAGCATCTGTGCACCTTAGAGCGTGAAAGAGCATTAGAGCATCCATTACACCGAGAGAGAGAGAGAGCATTTTGAGCATTCACAGTTTCTTGACAATTTCATTATCAAAACAGTAATTCTACGCTCCCTTTCCAACAAGTTTATAACTTAATTTCTTGCTATGGCCTCTGGTGGCTCTTTCTTCGCCTCGTCTTTCACGGAACTGTTCACTGTCGAGATTACCTCATTCCTGTAGAGACTTGATAGATGAGGTAAAGTCTCCGTCTTTTTTTTCTTTCTCTCTCTCATGATGGATGACTTTGTAACTTATAATCCTTCCCTGTAGCGTAGCTCTCATATTTTCAGGTATTGTCTTCTACGCCCTTCTTTGGACCTACTCTTATTTCCTTCTTTATGGTTAGGTTCAGAGAGTGCCAAACATGTGTCGTATCTAGTACATAGATAACGAGTAGTTTATCAATCGTCTTCTGATCCATTTGCTTAAAAACACAGCTCTGTTAGTAACTACTAGACAGATATCGTTTCTAAAAGTTTTCCCGTGATGCTCCGAAAGTAGTTAGGGAGCAGTGTTCAACCCCATAACCCTCTAATACACAGGTCTTTATAACAAGGTTATGTTGTCGTATCGAAGTCTTTCACTCGGTAAATTGATGCAGTTCTCTTCATTGCATAACTCACTTTCGTGACGTTACCTTCGTTCGTAAACACGTTCAGCCTTTCCGGCAAGCGGTCTGCATAGATCAGTAGTAGCAGCGGACCTAAGACCTTACCCTGCGGCAAGCCACAGTCACCGCCAATCAACTATGGAAAAGGTTCCTCCGATATGTCCCTCTCTCCCCTGCCAGCTGTTGATAATTTTCGATCTAACGAAGGTATCTCTACCTTTGTGCCTTCTTGAAAGACCGGCTTCTTCTGCACCCTTCGGTGTAGAATAGTGTCAAATGCTTTCGTAACAGTCCGAAAGGACATTAATTCAACCAGCCGCTTCTTTTGTCGAAAGCAGATCCCACACCGTTACAGAAATCATAAAAAATCGTAAAGCACTCTCTACTTTTTTTCTCTCCAAACGTATCTTCCCTCTCACTTTGGTAGTTTTTGCTTTGCAAGGAATTATCCATGTTTTCTAATGATCTTTTTCAAGACCTTTACAGACCAGTGCTCATCAGAAATACTGGCTTGTAGGTCAGTGAAATTTCATTTGTCACCATTATTAAAGATGGGTATGGTATTTGCTCCCAACCACTCCCTTAGGACTGCACTGCACCCTCCTCCAACTACTTTAGGCATGGTATTTGTTCCCTATCACTCCCTTAGCTTAGCACTGTACCTTCCTCCAGCAACTTTATGAAGATTTGTAGCTACCTATCAAGCACAGATGGAGGGACCTCGTGGGAATCCTACGTCTTGTATAGATCTATTTCATTTAATATATAATAGCCTCAAGACCCCTTTCTAAGAAAGGTTCCTGGTGTCACCCACGACCTCTCCATCCAGGAGCTCCTGCAGCTTCATGCCTACGGTACTTTCAGTAGCAGGGAAATGATGGGCTCCTCTGTAGTGAGGGGTTCTTTTGACGAGACTGCACTCCCCAAGTTACACAGCCTAACCAAATGCGACTCCTCGCTTGCTGTGTAACCTCGTGCAAGCGGTGTCTGGTAACAAGTGCCTGTTTTTGGTTCAGGACTCTTTTAAACAGCCTACATGTGTCCGTTTTTGATCAAGTTTCAACGCCATTCAGTGTCCTCATCCCCTCCTATTTCGGGGGTGATTAGTTTATGTTGTTCACAACAGCGAAATACATTTTTCAGCTTAATCCTTTCCTCCTTCGTCCCTTATTTTCCCGTCATCCTGAACAACTCAGTCCGTTGATTCCTGAAGCTTGATTAGCTGTCCATAAATCCGACAAGCTTACTCGTGACAGAATTATAGAATAGCTTGTTGATTATATCACTTGCTTCTTCCCACAATCTATTTTTTTCCCATTTTCTTTTGTGTTTTCTCTTTTTTTGCTCCTCCTGTGAAGGACGGTGTTTACGTTGACACTGTGTACTCGGAATACTTCCCGCGTCTCGTATTTTTATAGACTTAACGTAGGTTCATCCCCGCTGCCTTTGTTCCGTCACCGCCGGGTTAAAAAGTTAGATCAAACGTCAACAAGAGGAACACTGGGTACAAAGAGACGGTAGGAAGGTGGACGGGGAAGCACAGCTGAGCTACGTTAGTGTTGCAGCAGATTTGTCGGGTTTGAAGGAGGGTGACTTTCTAGTGGAGTTCCCCGTCGTGGGAGAGGAGAGGAGAGGTGCGGGTGTGATCCAGGCGCAGAATTCTACCAGCGACCGAAGGGTTTTGATCTCGGCCAGAAAATCTTGCTAGCGAACAGAGGATGTTGTCAGAGGCCAAAAATGTTTTCTAGAGACCAGAGAATGTTACGTGTGGCCAGAAAGTCTTTCTAGAGAGAATATTTTCAGTGGTCAGAAAATCTTTCTAGTGAACACAGAATGTTATCAGTGGCCAGAGAATCTTTCTAGAGAAGAGAGAATGTTATTAGTGGTCAGAAAATCTTTCTAGAAAACACAGAATGTTATCAGTGGCCAGAGAATCTTTCTAAAGAAGAGAATGTTATCAGTGGTCAGAAAATCTTTCTAGAGAACAAAGAATGTTATCAGTGGCTAGAAGATATTACTAGAGGGTAAGGAAAGATATCCTTGGCCAGAGAACGTTACCTGTGGACAGAAAATTTTACTGTTGGTTAGAGAATATCACATCAGACGAAAGAATGTTACAAGTGGCCAAAATACTTTAACAGTGGCGTAAGGAATATATCACCAGTGGTCAGAGAATATTACAAGTGCCAGAATATTTCATCAGTGGACCGAGAGTGGTAACAGTTATCAGAAGTAGGTAACTAAGGAAAACAATAAAGGAATATATACCAGGGGAACGTGAATATTAGTATAAGAGAATTCGGTGAAAGATTCAGTGGTATTAATGTCAAGTGGCAACGGGGAATCGGAAACAGATGACTGGACCTCCGAGAGAGAGAGAGAGAGAGTGTGTGTGTATGTGTGTGTGTGTGCACTGGCGTCTTGTTTTACCTTTAGGTTTTTGAGAGACAATACAGGAGGGGAGGATTTTTCCCTGTTGCCCTTTCCTTCTCCTATATTCAGTTTGTACGACTCTCAGGACATACTTAGGTGGTAAATTCCTTATCGCCTTATCCCCAGGGATGGTAACGAGAGATACGACGATGGTAATGTCATTACAGCGGCACGGTAAAGGCAGGATACGCGTGATAGCTGTGAAATAAAGGAAGGGAATGCACTCGTGTGCGCCACATTAACCCAGACTGTCCCAAAGTGATGGTGATACAGCCATTGGTTTGTATAATGGGATTCCGATAATGGGATATATGTATCGCGATAGTGGCCATGAGAAATATCCCTTCCACGGCATAATGGTCGTGGGGGGAATATTTCTCTGGCCAGTGGGAATGGGGGAGATATTTCTCACAACAGTGGTAGGGGGAATGTATTATTTTGCTGTTGATGGTCGATGAGGAATATTACACAGGCGAAGATAATCACTGGATATATATATATATATATATATATATATATATATATATATATATATATATATATATATATAATGATTTATCATTACCCCTCGCGATGATTTTCGTTGGAAATACATCTTGCATTGAGAAGTCTATGGTTTAGCCTAGTAGACACTACGGACTAAGGAGATGTGGCCGTGATACAAAGTGCTCAAATAATCTTCCTTGTGTGATATTTACCCAAGAGCAACGGCTGTACCCCATCAGGGGAACGAAACGGAACAGGGTCGGGAGCAAAGTGAAACAAAACAGTCTATGGAATGGGGGACCTTCTCAGAACTAGAGAACTCCACTGCTTCTGATTCATGTGAACTCCGTTTGAATCCGGTTTCAGGATTCTCGTCTTCAGTGGGGGAATATAACTGTTTTGTGATTCACTGTAATATATGAGTGTTGCCGGGTAGGCGTTCGGAATATTTCCCGAATTCGAATACACCGAATTGGTGCATTATTGCCAGAGTGACTCTTCGAGTGTGAGGCTGAGCTCAGAGACGGGGTTTATATAGACGATGGAGAGACGGATGAAGCAGGGAGATGGAGGCTGAAGGACGAGTCGGAAGGTGAAGCGTTTTTGGCAATAGGGAGGAAGGAAAGGGCGACTGAGGCAGGGAGGGAGGGAGCTTAAGTTACACGACACGAGACGTTTTTAAGTTTTGGGGGGAATGAGAGACGACAGAAGTCAGAAGGAGAGAGAGAGAGAGAGAGAGAGAGAGAGAGAGAGAGAGGGAGAGAGAGGCCCAGAGTTAGTAAGAGTTGGATAGGGAGAAAGTTTGAGAGTGAGAAACAGACAAAGTTAGGAGGAGAACCGGTTGGATAGGGGTTGCGTGAATGTGTGGGGAGAGGGTCAAGTTGTGGGGCGAAAAAAAAAGAAATGGCTTAAGTTAGTCGGCAAGAGGTGATTTAAGTTAGCGGGTGACAGAGTGTCAAGTTAGCGGGTTGAGCAAGTCTATCTCAGCAGGTTAAGTTCATGCTTAAGCGAGAGTTATCGTAGCTGGTGAGAAGGTAGATTAAGTTTAGGATTAAAAACCAAGGTGTGTGAGAGAGAGAGAGAGAGAGAGAAGAGAGAGAGAGAGAGAGAGAGAGAGAATTAGTGACAGGTATATAAATAATTCAGAGGGAACCATTGGTTGAATTAAACTGTGAGTGATTATGATTATAAGGTTTCCGAAAACCTAATTCAAAGGGTAGAAAGAAAGACTAAGTTTGGAGACCAGATATTTTGAGTTTACGTTTTGATAGGAATTCAAGCAAGAGGATAGGAAGGAACTTAGTGGATTAAGTTAGATGGAAAAAGAACTTGTTCGAAAGTGATAAGATAGGTGGTGAGACTAAGTTAGAATGTTTGAAGAGAAAAGCTTGGAAAGTAAGAGAGATTCGAGTAAGTTTGTAAGACACTGGTCAAGTTTTAGGGAAGATAGTAAGACGGTGGTCAAGTTTTAGGGAAGATAGTATGACAGTGGTCAAGTTTTAGGGAAGATAGTATGAGAGTGGTCAAGTTTTATGGAAGATAGTATGACGGTGGTCAAGTTTTAGGGAAGACAGTATGACAGTGGTCAAGGTTTAGGGAAGATAGTATGACAGTGGTCAAGTTTTAGGGAAGATAGTATGACGGTGGTCAAGTTTTAGGGAAGATAGTATGACGGTGGTCAAGTTTTAGGGAAGATAGTATGACAGCGGTCAAGTTTTAAGGAAGATAGTATGACTGTGGTCAAGTTTTAGGGAAGATAATATGACTGTGGTCAAGTTTTAAGGGAGATAGTATGACTGTGGTCAAGTTTTAGGGAAGACAGTATGACAGTGGTCAAGTTTTAGGGAAGATAGTATAACAGTGGTCAAGTTTTAGGGAGGATAGTAAGACGTTGCTCAAGTTTTAGGGTGAAATGAGGTATCTTCAAGGACGAGAGAGAGTCATCTAAAAGGGTGAGTGAGGTTTAAGCCAAAGAGACGCGTGTGGATGAATTTGGAAGGATGAGAGTATCTCCTCACCTCTCGCCTTCAGTGTGTCTCTTGTTCTCTGCATGTCTCTGCACTTCACCTCCTGATCTCTGAACGCCTTACCCCTCACCTGCTGTCCTCAGCATGTCTTTACCCCTCACACCACCACACCACCTGCTCTTAGGACGACTTAAAACCCACGCCACCTACCCTCAACACGTCTTGCTCTGTCACTCCCCCACTAACTCGAGTTTTCCATCGTCAGGCATTATCTTAAGGCTAAACACTGGTTCACTTACGACCCTCTCCTTCCCCAGAGAGTGTTATGAATTTGCACCGCATGCCTGAAGTGCTTCAGTGTGTTGCAATGGTGTACTCATAGTTCCTCACGAGACAGACTCATTGTATAAACTCACAGGAATCGCACATGCGCGCCAAATTGCTTGCGGACAATTTTCTTTACGAGTATTTGCATTATCTAGCCTGTAGGGCCTATTCACAATTCCTTCATTATTTTGATGGTGTTACCGCTCTTAAAAGTCATAAAAGGCTCTTAAAACTATGCGCAGAGGATATTACGCCTAATAAACAGGGGAAGGGGGGAGAAAGTGAAGAAAAAAAAAAAGCAAAGTAATTAACATAAGCACCATGAATGTGTATATTTCGAGATGTTGCACATGCGCAGTTAAGCAGTTGGCCAGCAGTTGATCGACTTAAGGGTTCAGCATTGTTCATTTTTCCAATCTCGGTAGCAGATGAATAGACGATTTGATCATATAGAAGTGAAAAAGAAAATCATCCGAATGTCTTACGAGTTCACCTGATGCAGAGGGGAGTGTAAGGATAGATTTAAGCGAGATTGTAAACAGATTCGGTTTCATAAAGGATCATATTCTAATATTTCTTTAAGTCGTCTGAACTCACAGTTTACACCTCAGACTAACGAACCCTTCCCCCATAACCCAACCACAGATGATTTATTTAACGAAAAGTAAATCGTACGAGTGAGAAATGATAACCTCACCCCCTTGAGTAATTATTTACAGACATGAAATATTCCATTAGAGTTGAGGTCATAAATCTAAAAGGTCCGCGTCCAGTTTTATAAATATTTCTATTTCTTGATTTTCCGTAGGAAAAATTTGAGACTCACAGAGCGTCTGGCTTCTCCGTATAGAGTCTTCAGTTCAGTTTCAATACCTCATTCCTTGATAGAGGAATCGGAATCCTAGTACTGTCACTAGGTACCCCTGTACAATGATATAGATTTGAGGTGAAGCGAGAAGTAGCTTTCGTGAAGACACAGACTAGACATACTGGGTCTCATCGACGTGAGCGTAAGTGAAGATTCTGGACTTCATAAATGATCTTATCAGCATTTAAAGATACTTTCACACTCCGTTTAAAATAATAAAAAGAACCAACGAAGCGCTATTCAAAAAACGTTCCTCTCGCCTTTATCGTCTTGGATTTTACTTCAAATTTACAGATGATGGGAGAAAAAAAAAGAAAAAAAAAGAACTTGTGCAATAAATCAAAGACTTTTCCAATTCTTATGAAGGTAATTACTGGCAGCGATAGTTAGGAGTAAAGCCGTAAACCTTGGGAATTTATGGAGGGGGATTAGTGTTTACGGTGGGGCTGGAGGAGGAAGTGGAAGGATGGAGGAGGAGGAAATGAGTGGAGGGAAATGGAGAAGCAGAGGTGGAGGGAAGGACAAGGAGGATGGAAGAGGAAGTGGGAATTAAGGAGGAACAGAAGGAAGGTGAGGAAAAGTATGAAAAGAGGATGGGAAAGAAGAGGAGGAGGACTAGAGGAAGAGGAAGATGAGGAGGAGGAGGAGGAAGAGTTTGAGAATAGGAGGAAGAGGAGGAGGAGTTGGTCGATATACGTACAGAAGGAATAGGAGGAAGAGGAAGAGGAGTTGGTCGATATACGTACAGAAGGAATAGGAGGAAGATGAAGAGGAGTTGGTCGATATACGTACTGAAGGAATAGGAGGAAGAGGAAGAGGAGTTGGTCGAAATACGTACTGAAGGAATAGGAGGAAGATTACGCGAGAAAGACATTACAGACCTGATGGTCTATAAAGAGATTATCTGCCGGAGGATAGTAAGACCATTCCAAGTTCGTTATCCATAGAGAGAGGATAGTAAACCAGATGCCAACCCACCCATCCAACACTCCATCCACCACAACATCCTGCAGGAACGTAGCTAAGGAGCAACACTGTAGCATGCAGAGGGTATACTGAACGTGGAAATTGTGTAGGAAAGTTTGGATGGCAAACGCTTGTGTTCTCTAGAAAGCCAAATGCCCTGTGGAGGTCCATACCTGAAGGGGAGGTTGTATTAGTTCCTACCAAGTTTTACATTTATAATTCACTTAGTTTTTGAACTGCTTAATTAATACTGGTAAATAATGTCGGTAAAAGTGTTTGTGTAGTCGTGATATAAAGGCATCGACTGTCTTCGCCTCAGCATCTGGCGGTAGTTTACTGGATGAGAAAAGTTTCTGTTCCCAAAAGGAGAAGTAGGAGTAGGAATAGGGGGAGAGGAGAGGAGGAAGGGGAATGAAATTGGATGGAGGAATAGAAGGAAGGTGATGGAAGAGGAAGAAGGGATAGAGGAGGAAGAGGAAGAGGAAGAAGAGGGTACTGGAGATTATAAAGAAGCAGTGAGAAAGAGGAGAAAAGGAAAATGAAAGGGTAGGATAAAGGAAAGGGAGGATGAGAAGAGGAGGAAAAAAGGAGGGGATTAACTTGGAAGAGGGGAAGGAGAAAGGGGATGAGACAAGAAAAAGGAATACTTTTACACTATGGAGTGGTGGGAGGATGGACTAAACTGAGAGAGGACGTGGACTCTGCAGAGAGCAGACAGAAGTTTTAAGGTTGCATGAAAGAATATGTCCAAGGTATTGCAAGCCACTGGTGTAAGACTCCCTTTCCGCACACTATAGGGAGGCACACACACACACACACACACACAAACACGGTGACCTGATGACAGTCTTTTTAATTATTTACAGCAGAATGATGAGGTAGACAGTAAAAAGGTCTTCGAGAGATGTAGGGAGAGGGTAGTCACAGATCATGCCATGATATTAGGAAAGATATTTATTAAGTGATGTAAATAAATACTTCTATAAGTGTGCCGGGTGAATGCAATGGAGTGACAGAGGGCATGGTCAATGCAGACCACATACTTAGATTTAAGATGTATGATAGTAGGGAATACTTGAGAGAGAGAAAGGGCCCCACGAGTGTAAAACTCCCTTCCCATACTGTACAAATAGGTAAACACAAATAGGCAATTACCAGCCTATGCCAGGTACCCAAAGCCAGTGATCTGTTGATCGGCTTGCCAAACAGGGAAGGAGTAACAGCCGAGTTTGCTGTGGGCCGACGACGTCTGTGCCCATGATTCAAGAACGGGCGGGCCCGTGCATAAATCATGGTCAGCTACGCTAACCACTACACCACCTGTGTGTGTGTGTGTGTGATATCCTATTCATGCTGTACGTTGAGGGAATTTTACCCTCGTGGAACCTAAACTCTGGAACTTGCTCTATGCTTTCTGTTTGCTGTCCGCATTTTCCTCCGTACATCCTACCACTCACACGAGCTGAAAATACTCCATTGCATCGTTTATTTTTTTAAAAGGTTTCTTGTCTGATTTCGTACGGTGTCCATTTGTTGTTTGTTCGCGTCATCAGTTTGGCTAAACAACTTAAAGATTGTGATGAGATCACCTCAGTGTGTGTGATTCCTAAAATCTTTATACCACTGGACTGGTTGAGGTTGGGCTGTGCAGACGATCCCCTCTGCCCTCAGAACAAGGGCGTAGGTGATGGAACTAAAGAAGCTGATGGAAAAGTGAGGAAGGAGAGGAAGGAACCACCTATATCAGAGAGAGAGAGAGAGAGAGAGAGAGAGAGAGAGAGTCTGCCTACCCACAAGTACCTACGACGAGATTTAGCTGGAAAAAAAGAGCATGGCTAGCGAGAGGCGCTCACCACACGCCCAGAGGGAGAGAAAAGGAGAATGTTACGAAGAATGGTATGGCATAGAGAGAGATAGCACAGATTTGCGAGACAGAAAGGAGAGAGGATGCAAACGAGGTAGACAGCACTGACGAAACGGGAGAAGCAGTCGGGATGCGTTGTAAGCTGATGATGAATGATGGGAAAAGAAACTGTCCAGCTGGACGTAACTTTCGTAAGGAAGAGTGGGAAGCCAGCTGAGGACGGGAAGTCTCTGGGGATGAAGGCTGTAGAAAACGAGAGGAAGAAAAAAATGGGGGTGAATCGAACAAGGACAAAGAAAGAAAGTGGGTTGATAACATGAAGGAGACGCGACGCTGAGCCACACGGAGGGGAAAGTCAGTGAAAATCTTGGCCTCGATGAAGACCCCCTCCCCTGTCCGTGACTGGGGCCTTTATCGTAAAAGACAAAAGAGTGGTGGAGACTGAAACAAGATACCGGGACCGGGGAACGAGGTAGACCGGCCATTTATTCCAAGGGGAATATTCCTGGACGTCGAGTTATGGGAGACATTGACAGGAGAACAGCATCCCAGGAGAACAGAGTTAGTGGACCAGGGAAAGAGAAGTAGAATATTCCTGAAGGATGAGCCAAGAGAACGTTGACAGGAGCAGATTATTCTTGGAGGGCCGACTTAGGGGACCAGAGACGGAGAAGCAGAATTTTCTTGGGGTTAGGTCTAGGGGAACAGAAATAACAGCACATATTCCTTGAGCTACAGTGAGGGGGAACAGAGGCAGAAGAACAGACTTTTCTAGGAGATAGAACCAGGGCAACAGAGTCGGAGAGGCGCATAATGTTCCCGAAGTAGGAGTTTTGAGGACACAAGACTTAGAAACATCGTATTGTGCGGTGGCGTTTGGTAAACAAGACTAAATTTCTCACTCGGGAACAGGGATGGAGAGGTAGGTTTTTATGTAGGGTTAGAGAAAGAGGAATATCATTTTGTTTCTTGTTTAAGAGTAAATAGAACCAGGAGGGGTGTTGCTGGGGTTGGAATACGGCCCAAAAAAGATTTAGATACATATTGTCTCTGGGGTTGAAGAGATGGAATTCAAACGTGTAGGGGAAACTATATCAGACATAACAGTAGAATCAATTAATTCAGCCTTCTGTACCTGCAGTTAGAATTAGAATGGGCTAAAGGAAAAGCAGCATAATATCTACGGAATTGGAACTTGGGACATTGAGGAAGAGATAAGATTTAGGGGTTCAGAATTCTGGTCGTACGAAAAAGAGAGAGAGAGAGAGAGAGGAACCGAAATTTTGGAGGGGCTTTGGCGAGACTGGATCATGAAGCGGGATATTTGATTCACCGACGGGAGGACTGAACAGTGAGGTTCTACACTGATGGGTCCTCGTCTGCCCCACTCGATGATTGAACACATCCATTTGCTCCCCATTGTAAGCAAGGTCTCTGATGAATTAGTGCCAGGTGGCTGTCAGTGCATGTTATCCTACAATTAATCCCCTCCCAGAGCTCTACCACGCAAAGTTTTACAAACGGAATTGAATCTATGATTGCAGTGATAATTAGTTAAGTGCATTTTTTTTTTCATTTATAAAACATATTTTCTGCCGTGTGGTTTGGATCAAAGCACGCACCACGTCGGTGGAGCTTTCGATTTATGCGTGGTTGGATTCCAGCAGTAAATAATGTCCCCCACCCTCCCCCCGTTTTCTATAATTGTGGAAGGTTTCTCTGGAACGCTCGAGAGCCAAAGATGAACCTTTGAGGCTATAGAAGGAGAAATATGGCCGTCTGATGTAAGGAGTCTGTGTCCTCCTTTCCTGAAGCATTTTCATAACAAAAAGTTTGTTGAAAATGCTTTTCCTTGTCTTATACACAGCTGAAGGTTTCTTATACATTCGTTGGAAAAGACGCCCTCCCAGCGCGGAAGCCAAGGCTAATCATTCGCCACAATATTTCTTCATTATTTTATCTAGGTATATAAGAATTATTAAGAGATGGTTGAGTGGCTCGCCTGTAGACACACGTGGATAGACGTCACAACCACTCCTACAGGGAAGATCTGACGATCACAAGAGAGGTTTAGTTAACCCTCGTATGCCATACGATGCATTGTTGGAGAATCGGAGTATGTTTGTACTCGACCGTACACAGCGGAACTCTCTCTCTCGGTGGTTTAAAGAATCAAAGCCAACGCTGGCGTAGTCCGTTTCACACACCCTTCCGGTATTTATAATTCTGTTGATCCAGAGCCTGATCCAGGGTACAGTGATTATAACTGATGAGCATTTTCAACTGGAACGGACGACGTCAGCCGAGGGGATTCCTCTTCCATCCATCTTGTTATGAAGGGCTAGTGATGATTCCAGCAGACTTTTATGGCAGAAATTAGAATTAATGACCTTTCCTCTCTTTTTTAATGGGAACTAGGAGCTGGATCGAGAAGAGGGAGAGGGGCATAAAGCCGACTGGAAGAGGTAGAGAAGGGCCAACTTTTCGACCAGTTTGCCAGGGAGTAAAGAATTAGCACTATTTTCTATATATCTGACAGGAAGTAAAGGATTAGAACAATTTTCTGCATAGGCTGATATAGAAAGACGGGAAGCGAGAAAGGAATTCTACATCATGGGTAAGATATATGATAAGTAATGAGGGCGTAGGAAAAATAGGAACTCTGTTATCGTAATGGGTGTCAGCTGTGGTAAAGAGTGAGGACATCTACCATGATTTATAAGACGAGTTTATTATCATCATTACTATTATTATTATTAGTATTATTATTATTATTAGTAGTAGTAGTAGCAGTAGCAGCAGCAATAGTCGTAGCAGTAGCAGCAGTATTACTTGTGTAGAAAGGAAACGGGATTAGTTTTGAGTGTGGAAATGAGGCATACAGAAGTGTACTTGGTGTACGGAACGTACTGTATCATTACATCATGAACATCCAAAATGGCAATAATCAAGACGTCTATCAATGTTTCCTAATGCCCTTCCTCACGGATGAAAAGGTTCACAACTCCGTTCTGAACCCATATATAGTATCGTGGGCCACAAATACAATCCGAACCCTTTCGAGTATTGTGAATATGTCGGTGCTGTCGTACCATTAACCGCAAATTACCATTTTGTGTTCTGACGAATACAACACTTCCTTCAAAGGCCGACGTCACGATGATGTTTCTCCTGAAGTTTTCAAGGCGGATATAGGTCCGAAGCAAGTCAAAAAGTGATTCTCTATAGGTAAGAGTAACGAAATTTGATTAATCTTAACTGTTGAAATCACGAACGGCATTGAAAATTACTATTGGATGTTTTGAATATGCATTCTCTTTGATGATATGGTTAGATAAATTTAAGCTGATTGCTTTTATGGGTTCTATTAATATGTGCTTTGTATGATCGTATGGTTAATTAGAGTTAAGCTGATTATCTTTCTCTCCTTATAGGTATGTTGGATGAAAGACATCCGTCACTGGTCCTTTGCGACATCTTCTACCATGTAAGTAAGGTTAAATCCCTTCTAGCTACCTGTAATGTGATTACACTATTTTTCGATGCGCCCACAGAAGACCCCACGAGTAGAAATCCTGGTAATATTCCTAGAATTTAATTGGTCTGTTTCACGGTAAGTTTCCATCAAGGCTTTGTGTACAAGTGGTCCGGCAGAATTACAGTGAGCAACTCAAAATGAGTAGCTGGTGATACAGTAACTCGTTATGAGTTACTGTCACTCACACACCCTCACGTTTAATGTTTACAATGAGGATTATCATTTCACATCACCAAAATTGTTGCAGGTATTGTAGTTGATATATATATATATATATATATATATATATATATATATATATATATATATATATATATATATATGTTTGTGTGTGTG
>JAYMFT010390229.1:0-35182 GCA_038088735.1 Panulirus argus
GGCTCGCTGGCCTCGAGTGGGTGCCTGGCTCGCTGGCCTCGAGTGGGTGCCTGGCTCGCTGGCCTCGAGTGGGTGCCCGGCTGGCCTCGAGTGGGATTCCTCGAGATTCAGTCTTAAGGCAGCACCGAAACACAGCTGGTTATGCCGGGTTTAGTGTACACATTCATCTTTAATCCCGTAAAGATGGCGGTACCACTACTGACCTTAACATTTTGACCCTTGGGTATGATGAGCAGGCCATTGACCTGACCCCCAAGAGGTCAAGTCACTGCTCTGGCCATCATACCAAGGAGTCGTACCGCCGTGCTTAAGGATCGTCCTGTAGTCCTGTAACGCAGCGTTGCCGTATACCGTAGCTCTGTAATGCAGCGTTGCCACATTCTTTAGCTCTGTGACGCAGTGTTGCCAAATTCTGGAGCTCTGTAACGCCATGCGCACACACTACCACAATTTAGTAAGTCAGTAATTGAATACCCAGTGATTACATTCTACTGCTCGTTCATAATTCACTTGTTTGTAACTTTTGAATGCATTTGTCCGGGTGTGAAGCATGGATTTTAATGTTCTGTTAAAGAGAGAGAGAGAGAGAGAGTGTGTGTGTGTGTGTCTGTGTGTGTCTGTGTCTGTGTGTACTTACGAATACTTTTGTTGAAATTTTGCGTAGCGTAGGAAAATCTAGAGTTACAGTCTAACTAGTCCTGTGAGTTACGTGTTGTCGAGTGTTATATGCTAGATGGAGTGATTGTATGTATGAGGACTGAATGCCGTCAAGCCCACGTATGGGTGAGGCAGAAAGAAGAGACAGCAACCTTGGTCAAGGGAGTGAAAGTGGACAACCACTGAAGCGTTAGCTCACTGCACAGCCATCACAAACCCTGCAGGTACCCAGGTGAGTTATAAAGGTGAAACAACATCTCCTTGGTCGGTGGCTCCCTACCACCTAAGAGAAAGAGAGAGAGGATTTTGAATCACATTATCTAAAATTCTTAAAACAATGAGCGTCGTGTTAAGTGAACCAAATTTTGTTTTTGTATTGTATATATATATATATATATATATATATATATATATATATATATATATATATATATTGGCTCTAACAGCATGAATTAGTTAGGGCCTTGCCCTCCCCGCCGCATTGGGGTGAACTCACGCCATCTGTTACGTGGACTGAGAACCACTGAGTAATGGTTTAGGTGAGTTGGATCCATCACCACTGCCCTACCAACAGTGGGACACTGCAGCAATCACTCATGCAGGAGCTAAACCCTTCTGTCAGGATATTGCATTGAGACACCGTTAATGCCCTGTCAATTAACGCAATCACTGTTTTGTGGAGGGGAATTCGTCTTGATCGTCTGCCGGGTGGTGATCTGCTGGTCTCCGTCTTGTTTGGGTAGAGCCAAATTCCCCCACTGTACAAGTCAGGACCCTCCAAGTCGTGTGCATTCGATTCCAGTACCAGCCATTTGCCTTCTAGCAAACTCATCTGTTCATACTCCCTTATATATATATATATATATATATATATATATATATATATATAAGCAAAAGGGTTAGATACCGAGCTACGGAGCTGTAGAGCTGGAACATAAAGAGCTACAGAACTTAGACTCTAAGATTACAGTGTTTCGGTTCACACTGAGAAAGGATTAAAACTTGGACGATACAAGATTTAAACTTTCCCGAGTCAGACGCTGAGCACGTGATAAGTCCTGCCTCCACACACACACACACACACACACGAGCTCCTGTGGTATTGCGGTTACTGTTGGTGACAATGAATCATGCACGGGTCCGACGGGGTTCGAATCCTGGGCGAGGCGGTCGACCCACACCCTGGCTAGGTGTTCATCATCCCCTTGAGGCTGGTCGACAAATGGGCACTTGGCATAAATTGGCGTATTTGTGTGCGTTAAAGATTGACAATGTCGTTCGAAGAATTTGTTTCACATATATTATTATTTTCTTCGTATCAAAGTATCTTTAAGAATATTTGGATATGATATATAACAACATTCGTAATGGCTTCCTTTTTCTAAAGTACATCCATTGCCGTCTCATCTCAACATGCTTGGCACTCGGTTCTTTTGCGCACGGCACGAGATCCCTCTCAACCAAACCACTCCTTAATCAGCCACTAACCCCAAGCTGAAATGTAACAACTGACTCCCAACCTCACACATTAGCAACGTGTATTCCCAGAACCCCCCCCCCCTTCCCCTCAACCAACCACAACGATGACATAACACGTAAACCCCGAAACAGTCCAGCAAGCGTGAAACATCTAACCTTCCAAACCAGTTTTAAACGCCGACCCGCCGATCTGATACCATATTCCCCAGACGCAACTTCGCTTCGATTTTTCTTTCCAAGGACCGTCTCAGATTCTGACTGCAATAGATTTCTGTTTCAAACGTCAGTTCAGACGTCATTTATAGATTAGTAATTCTGCAGTGCCTTGTAAACTCAGCTCGAGAGTCTCTCAGATGTGTCTTTGTCCGGGGACTTGGCCCTACCTGACAGAGCTCAATAAGGATGCCAGTGGCGTTCATGTCAGGAGACATGGCCCCCACTGACAGGCGTGGTGGGGCTTCCAGGTGTGTCCATATCCGGGACACGGTCCTCAGCGACAAGCTTAATGTGCCTACCAGGTGTGTCCATGTCCAGGGACGTGCTCCAAACTGACAGGCTTAATGAGGCTGCCAGGTGTGTCCGTGTCAGGGGACATGGCCCACACTGACAGGCCCTAGTAATCCTGTCCGGGGACATGGCTCTTACTGAAGGGCCTAATGAACCCACCAGTGGTTTGTAGGTAGGCATTACTCAGGAGTAATATTGCTCACTAAGATCCAGTCCCTAGTTTGGGGTCCCATATAGTAAGAGATATGGGACACGCATGACTCACTGGACGACCCACAGTGGGAATCCTTACGGTGGGATAGAGAGATCTGTGCTATGTTTCCTACGGTGCTGAAAACAATTTTGACTCTTTAGCACGATGGCACGACTCCAGAGTACGACGGTACGAGCCTTGTGTACGACGGTAGAACCCTTGACAACGACAGTAACCCTTTGGTGTGATCGAGTGATCTTTGGCCTCACCCTTATGGGTCAGTAATGGGCAAGTCAGCCCATTCATCTTCCCTCAGTTCCTCCACCTGCTTCCTCCACTCCTGGCCAGCTTTCTCCCTCTTCCCTTTCCATTAACTCGTCCTTCCTCCATTTTGCTCTCCCGTCTGCAGCTCTTTGTCCTACATCCCTTTTGTCTCCCCGCTCCTTTTACTCACTTTTCTGTCTACATTTCGCCAGACAGTTTCTCCACTCTTTCTCTCTCGCTCTGTCCCATCCCTCCATTCTCTCTCCGAGCCATTCCTGTGAGACCCTTCCGCCTTGTCTCGCGTAAAGCCTCGTTGATCCTGGTCCAGTTCCTCGTCCGGTGATGACTGGATACATCAGCTGGAATCCTCCCCCTCCAAACTCCTGGATCGTCCAGCTTTCATGGTGAAGACGTGTGATGTCCTTCTGGAAAAGACTCCAGCACGCCCACACTCCTGGAACGACCAACAGTCGCGGTGAAGACATGTGGGAAAGACTCCAGCACGCTCATGTGTTGTCCTCTGGCGAGTCTGGAAACTGGAAACCCTCTTTTGTTTTTCTTTCATCCATCGTCTAGGGCCTTTGACAGCCGTCTCTGCTGGAGGGGCTACAGGGACATCTCGCTTGGGAGATCTATTGTGAACGTGTGTGTTTTATTTCTTTACTCATTCATCAGTCTCGGTGATTCCATGAGGCATCATACGTAGCAGTATATGGAAGCAAAGGGCTTCGGATGTACTGTAAAAATTCCTTTGTTCCTTGCCGGTGTAATCTCTCCATTATTTCACATTAACGTTGGCCTGGGAAACTATATATTAATGTATGTTGTTACTTTTGCACTCTCTGCGTTATCTCCGCTCCTCAGTGGCTCCTGTGGCTTTACTTACGGCGTTGTGGTGGAGCTTATGCTGAAGGGCCAGCAAGCAGAATGATACTTACGGATCATCAAGCGACAAGAACCTTAAGGATACTGTTGCCTTTATGGTGCGTTAAGGATTATGGTGTTTTACCAGCGAGAGAGGGTTGAGGAAAAAACAGAGTGAGAGCAAAAGATACGGTCTGAGAGTGAATACGTTGAATGTATGATAGAAGGAGAGTGGAAGAGGTAAAGGGGAAGGAGATGGAAGATTGGGTTGGAGGAGAAAAGATCTGACAAGAGGAATGGATGAGATAGTGGCGAGTGAGGCAGTAAAAGAGTATATGAGGATAAGATGCTCTAAACTGAGGTAAACATAAGGAAGAATACATCATTGCTATATCCGACGTCAGAAGGGTGAGACGTGTAGCTTTGCTTACATTGCAATCAAGACTGAGGAGAACTTAAAAGTCACACACGAGGCTATTGGCCATGTTTACGTTACACAGATGACTTCCAGCTTTGCTTACTTTGCTGTTGATACCGATGTAAGAACACCTTACCCACATAGCCCATCATGAGCACCAACATCTCTAAGGTACACATCCTGATCCACTTGGTCAGGTCATATTTCCTTCCGGTAGAGTGCCAAGATTCATATGCAGATCCTCAAGCGTAATGGAATTTCATAAAATACAATAAATATGTCCTAAGTTTGTCCTAAAAGAATATGAATCTGCTTCATTAATTCATTTGCAGTGGAGGCAGCAGCCTTCCGTTTCAGCCGTTTCCTCGCTATGAATGGTAAAGTATGGCCAGAGCAATTGCTTACAAATATTCGTTTTCCTTGATGTCTGTGTATTGCGGTTGACTTCCTTCTTACAATGTGAAAGATAAGCACCTGGATTCCAATTTCAAAATGTAAGAATATTAATTACTCTATTTCATTAGACTTTGATTAGCCAGAGTATAAAATTCCTTGTATTTTTTATACCAGATTTTGTTGGCCTTATCTACTGCATCTTTTGACGTCTTGAAAGGTTAGAGCAAAAGACGAATGTAATGTTGATTACTTCTATAAATCGTCACGAGACCTTGCGTCACTCAGGCAAAGAGTCTACACTTCCTGGTGAACACGAACTTGCTCTCCTCCCTCGTACACAGTGGAGTCCACTCTTCCCAGCCCCGCACGGCGACGCCTTGAAGACTGTCAAGCCATACAAGCGAGAGGCATAACGGTGTTGAGGTAAGTTTTCAGTAGAATGTCTGTGTGCAGTGGAGCTCTTTCCGTTCTCTTCGGTTTCAGTTAGCCTCTCTACAGTCGGGTTCTCCCCGTTTTCTTATATGATGAGTTGAATCTTCAATTTACAGTCGGGTTCTCCTCTTTTATAGTGTGTTCATTAGCCACTTTCTACAATCTTGTTCTCCCCATTTCTTCTGTGTTTAGTCGCCTCCATCCTCAGTCGATATCTCGTTTCCCTCTGGGCTTGCGAACGGGCGGCCTATTCCTGTTCTTCATCCCTGACTCATATAATTAGAATATACGACACAGTCTCCCTCCGTTATGTTCTTGCCACATGGTAATGATAATATCTTCTAGTTTGTTCTACGAAGAAGGAGAGACGTAACGAGGAGACTTGGAGAACGATGCGTTTATTGTAACTTCAGGCGACGCGAGGCGGACCAGCAGCCTTCCACGGTCCGCGTGATATACTGGAGTTATTCTTTACGTTAAGCGGCGTTAAGATCACACGCAGTGCGGTACAGCGGTAATATAAGGATGTTATCAATTTCGTTAAGTGGCATGAGGGTGACGCATGGCCGTGTGGAGTTCCTCTCGTGACGATTACGGTTTTAGTTTCTCTTCTTCCCGTTTTATTTAGTTTTGAGCGCGGGGGGTAAGTGGGTTGATTGAATTCTCTGATGTATTAATTGATTTTAGCGGCCAGGTGTAACGGTATAGTGTCCGGGTGTAACACCGTGGTTTAGCATGCCGAGTAACGTTGTACCACATATCGTCTTCAGTCATTTAATTTCCAACATGTCTAACATCCTCCTTTCTGTTGCGGTCAGGCAACACTGTCGAGATTGCTGCCACTTACTCTCGTACTCCTCCCAGTCACACGCACTCCTCTGCAGACACCACCGATACACCTCCTTCTCTCACAGTAATGATTTACCGTCGTCATTCCACCAATCCCTGCCGCTCTCTCATTTCCTCTCTTCTTAAACCCACTTCAGACTCACGCTCTCCTCCTCAAAGAAATGATCAGAAGATATTCCACATGCTTCCCCTTCTCAGCTCGTTCGCGTCCAAAAAACCTCTCCTATACACCTGTCGCTCATCATGTAATCCAGTAATGTCCACTGAACTCCAGCCTCACACACTCACGTATACTCATGTATGCATATATTTTTTTTAACCGTGTAATTCCCAGTCATCGTATCTCTTTCAGTAAAAAGTTCAAGTTTTTTTTTTCAAGTTTTCATTTTCACTAGAGACCCACGTACCCCAGTTATACCCTTAATTGCCGCATCACTCATCCTCTCATTCAACTTCCCTGATACCAGGATTCGGTCCCTTCCATCAAAATTGCCAAAGCGCTCCCTCCGCTCCGCACAGAATGCGCTCCTTTCATCTTCACACCCATCCTTGAGGCGAGAAGTTCTTTGATGAGACCGTACTCTTGTCTCGTGAACCAACGATGTTACAGCCTCAGTGCACCCTCAAGCAGGCGGAGTCTGGTTACACACACACACACACACACATATATATATATATATATATATATATATATAGATAGATAGATAGATAGATAGATAGATAGATAGTTCATATTTCGTAGGGATAGGCGAGGAAGAATACTACCCACGTATTGCTTGACGTTAAAGGAGACTAGATTAAGGGTTTTGACAAAAGGACAAACGAAATGGTCATACGTGAAAACTGAAGGAACGCATATATCAGTATCAGTATTATTCAGCATAGATAGATGATGTATCCTTTACATTTAGAATACGAAGAGGAACGAATGAGTGTAAAATCAGGAGGAGAAAGAGGAGGATAGGAGTAGGATGCTTTTAGGTAGAGGGTAATTGCAGGCGGGTAGCTTAACGAGTCAAAGCTAGACACATTCTAAGATGGGGGAGTGGGGTTTAGATAATGCAGTGCTTCTTAAACAAGGGCTCAAGAATATTTCAGGGGGGCGCGCGAGGGTCTAAAAACACGCCTGTATGTATGTTTAAGTAAAAGGGCAAATGTTCCGTAACTAACCGTTTGCAAGCACTCGGAAGACGGGACAATACTGTACTTTTCAGGGCAGCTGCTGCCAACGATTTACTTGACTGTCCAAACCCACAAGTTAAGATCATAATGAATGTATTTTTCTTTATTCTGTGAGCTTTTCAAAGGCATATTCGAGGTGACGTGTTTTTTTCATGTATGTTTAAAGCTAGACGATGAAACACATTAATTGCCATTAATTAATTAATCTAAGGCCTGTTCCTCCTCATTTCCAGAACTTCTTCAGACTACACAAGTTGCGCCGCTTGGGTCTCAGTGACAATGAGATTTCGAGGCTTCCTCCAGATATTCAGAATTTCGAGAACCTCGTGGAATTGGACGTCTCTAGAAATGGTGAGTGTTAACTTTTTTGTGTTTTATTGACCGTATTATTGGTAATCCACGGTCTGTGGTTCCTCCACTCCCCCCCCCCCCTTTTCTTTTAGGGCATTCTCATCAGATTTTGAATGAAAATGCTGTAGTGTTCTCTGTGTTCTGTCTTTGGCAGTTGAGATGGAAGCGCATGTCATCTAACTCGTTTCGTTTCGCTTCCTGCGTATGAAAATGTACTCACTAATGTTAATTAGGTAGTGTATCTTCGGGACTGTACCTTGATTTATTGTTATAAGATTTACATTTTAAACACCGTAACAGTATTAGCTCTCGCTCTTAAATGAGGATTTTCACTCGAACAGTACCACTTTTACTTGTATGCTCTTAAGTGAAAAGTTTTCTGAATTATGTTGACTTATTTTTTTACAGGAAACGCTTGAGACAATGTATTGTTTTTCTGTTCTAGTGAGTTAAGAGATTGTTTGGAACTCCTAATAATTATAAGTGGACTAAAGTAGTGTTTCCCATTACTTTAAGTGAAGCTGGTTTCTGGGTCCACTCCAACTAGCATGTCTGGGCCCCCTTAACATGCAGTACCACTCTTGATTCATGAGTTGATTCCCCTTGGGCTGTGTACCTTTTAAGATTTATTTTTTATTTGCCTCAGTTCTTTTCTAATGTATCTTTCTTAGATGACAAAAAACTTTCTTGCCAAAGAATTGCATCTCTTTTGAATACATTTTTTTTTATGCTAGCTGAGACGGCACGGGCAGCTGAAGCTCTAATCAAGGCCATCCTATTAACGCTATATATATATATATATATATATATATATATATATCCTCGCCTGAGCCAGGTACCCATTTTATCGACCAACCCATAGGGATGGATGAAGAGCTGGGTTGACAGTAGACCGACTGACGTAACCAGGATGCGAACCTATGCGCTCGACCCTGGGCGGGCTGTGAATCCGTCATGGTCACGAACGCTAACCACTACACCACGGGAGTCCATCCATGACATATGTTCCTGTGCTTGATATAAGATGGAGTATATTGCATGATTTTTAAGAGTTGAGTTGGAGTAGTAGTTTTTAACGAGGACGGAATCCCGTTTAGCCGGCCGTAAGGGAATGTGTGTGAATTGCTTATTGCATGAAATTTTCCCCAAGCAGTACAGCATGACTTGGTGACATACTTAGGTTGATCTTTTGTTACGAATCCGTAGCTGTGATACCCAGCGCTGACTATGCAGGTACTGGCTGCGTAGTTCAGAGTTGATGCACGGAGATTATATAGATAACACGTTACCTTCAGATTGCGATATCAGAGATAACTTAGTTTGATGGCTTTGTTATTTCGAGGGTGCTTCGCCCTTGGCCTTACGTCCTGTAACCTAATGTTCTCTCTCTCTCTCTAAAGACTTTATTCCAGCACCGAAAGACTTTTTTTTTAAGGTTTTCAAGCTTCTTACTGTTTCTTCTCATAGCTCTGTCCATTCGTCCACAGCTACATTATTTTGGAACTGATTTCTGTGTTTGCTGACTTCACTTCCTCATCATTTCAAAGACCTTCTCAGTATGGGAATCATTAGATTGATTGTTCCGCCTGAAAGAAGTAGGTGTGCCTTCTGTTGAGGATCCCACTTCCAGTGGATGGCTAGCTGAGACTGCTGGCCTCTAATTAGCTTAGCTCTTGTACTAAAGGTTTATTGGAACATGTACTGTTAGATCTTAGTGAATTATATGTTCCAAAGTTTAGTGCCCAAAGCAATTATGCATATTCTGGCTTGTGTATGATTTATGAAGTATTTTTTTTTAAGGGTCTTACCCGTGTACTCCAATGAAAATTTGACACTGACCAGTATATACCGGTAATTTGTCTCATTTACACAGCTCTTCTGTGTCGTTTTCTTAAAGAGAATCTTGAGTATTTTAATGACAAAGGTCGATGGTGCCCGGAGGGGCCAGGTCAAAGGCCTGTGGTGTCGAGGGTAAAGTGAAGATGGAGGAATAGTAGGAATGTCCTTTAACTTTAGCAGTAAGGATGGTGTAGAGATGACATCAAAAATTGCATTGTTTTTTTAAAGGTGAGTTTGTTTGTTCCTTTGCACTGAACATGACGATAAGTGATAGGGCATAGGGAGACGTATTGTACGGCAGAGGGAGACGTGCTACAATTATTGCTTGCGAAACCTTGCGTTTATCGTTAGCCATGCAGGTATCAATTGCTGGAGGTGTCGTAGATTCTCTACACAGCAGTCCTTAAAACAAATTTTTGTCATTAGTCTTGCAACATAACACCGATATGTTCAGAGAGTGTTCGAGTCGTTTGAGCAATTCATATTCACAGGTCAGGAACTTCTGCGGTCCTTTAAAGACTCAGCCATGTGGGTCAGGACTGTTATTGTGATCCGATCCACTGAGTTAGTTTTTTTTTTTTTTTTTTTTTTTTTTTTTTTTTTATAGCTGAGACGGCTCGTGCAGCTGAGGCCCTAATCAATGCCTTCCCAACACCTAAGTGTGGATGAACAGCTGGGTTGACTGTGGACCGACTCCCGCAACTAGGGTTCGAACTCATGCACTCGACCCTGGGCGGCCAAGTGAATGCGTCACTGTCAGGGACGCTAACCGGTACACCACAGTAATTAACGACACGTGCCTTAAAACGCCATTATTGGTACGACTGTAACGCTGGCGGTGAAATAAGAGAATGAAGCACCAAAAATTGCCCGGGCATTGCGCCAGATGACATTGATAAATCAATTTTTCTAACAGGGACAGAAGCACGTGCCAACCGAGAATCCTCCGGAAATTTTCGTCCATGTTGCATTCATCTGAAAATCCTTTTGTAACATGTGTATTAAAGTTTTTAATCGAAAGTTGGGATTACTCGAAAGTTCAGACCTCTCTGATTGAAAGCGAATCAAAACGTAAATTGTGGTGAAGTCATTGCTGTGGCTCGTGTCGTGTCGTGTCGTGTCGTTGGTTTGAAGGAAGTTGATATGCCCGGAACAAGCCAGCCTGAGGATGCTTTTTGCAAACATGTATAAAGTGTTCGTTTTTCTCGCAATAATTTTGCCGTGGCTGTTATACTGGAGAGCTTTTTTTTTCCGCTTCATGTAACTGTTCGTTTCCGTTCCGTTCCCTCCCTCGGTGGACGTTCTATGTTTTCCCGCTCTTGCTGCGTTATATATTTATGTTGTCTTTGGCTCGACTCGTCGTATCATCTTCATCCTTGGTGGAATCTTTTTGCTTTGTGTTCTCGTCTTCATATACTCCTGTCCGCATTGGTCCTCACTACGAGACTACCCGTGTTCCTGAGAACAGTGGTCTTTTTAACCTGTGGCATCTCCCTCATGTGTTTATGCCTGGCAGGTGTCTGGTGATTGCGGCGGCAGCAGCGAGGCGTGTATGACAAGGGGGGCAGCTTGTCACGGAGGTGGGAATCTGTGAAAATGGGCAGAGATGGGGCGGGCGCAGCAATACATACGTGGGTAATGTTGTTCAGGTCGTATCGGATGGTGACTTGCTTGGGATGGTCTGTAGGTTGGTTATTCGGTTATTTGAGGCAATCGACTGCCAGCTGGGGGTCACGACCGCGAACATAAGGCCGTAAACCACCAGTCGAATATCTTGGAACACATTCGAGATGATTCTAAGACCATACACACGCTGTCACTGTACATATGCCCCCTCCCTCCCTTGCACTGGGAACGAAGAACATCACGGTAGTACGTACAAGATTAGGGGACGGGGGCAACACGCAAGTACTAATCTTAAAGGAAAAGTGTGGGAGTGTGTGGCCCACTTCCTCTGATACACGAGGAGAAAGTTGACCCACGCGTGGATCGGGGTTTAAATGGTCTTCCAAGTGTGCACCGTGCCCCTTGCACCGAGACCTTGCTGCTCCCTGCGTATTGTTGCACTCAACAACACATGCCACGCCGGTTGCACAGACAGGGTTCCTGGTGGAGCAAGTTTAGCCTGAGGGTAAGATGGGAGGGGGGCTCAGCCGCACAGGAACTTGTTTGGGGGGAGGAGGTAAGAGGTGGTTGAGGGGGAGGGGTTGTTCCCTGGTGGTGGCGAGGGTACTTCGTTCTAGTGGGGTCCGGGAATGCCACCCACCAGGTGGGTGCTGGTGGACGAGACGAAGCCATTTGGATCGTCCAGGGCGTCTGGGATTGCTGGGAAGGGCAGCTGGCGCGCTCTGACGTCATGGCGTGGGAGGAGGCCAGGGTACTGACTGAGGAAGCTGTAGTTATGACATGCCTGCTGGCTGGTGTTGTGTCAGAAACGCCATCATCACTTTGCGAAGAACTCAAGTCTTAGACTAGACTGGTAGCTGCCGTGTCATTCTTATTGTGAGTAATATTGTCTTTATATGCATAATGAAGACTTCATGATTGGGATGATTGAGTAAACAGCGGCGACAGCTTTTGAGTTCTGTGCTAACGTTTTGGTTCGCGTAGAAATCTCCAGCAGAGAAACCGAGTAAGATATAAAGATACAAGTCTATATATGTCTCCGCGAAAGAATCCTACCTCGCCGGACACCTCGCCACGTTCCTTACCGCCCTCGGCCGGTCTCTTCCACAATCCCTTGCTACATCCCTTTGCACTGTGTGACCGACCACCAGCTTTGCCGCAGGCCCAGTCCATTGTGGAAAGCCCTCACGACTGTCGATCACTTCTGCGCATATGTAGGCAACTTCTAAGGCTTTTCTTACTTGCTTTCTCAGTCCCTTATGCATTGTTTTAACCTCATGCCAACATGAGAGGTGTCTGTACAAATGCATTCGATATCGTGTGATGACGTATGTTAGCTTTATGCTTCATGATCCATTTAGCCACACCTCTCCGTTTCCCCAGGTAATACTTGATGAACACCTAGTGAATAGTACATCGCCGGATATCCAGTACATGTCATACAGTTTACCTCGCTATCCTTATTGATACTTTTTCTGTCCATCACCTCTCTCATCCGTGACGAAGTAGCAACAACGGATGTTGCCGTCTTTTGTAAGTACCTGTATGGGTCCTTCCTCACCTTGGGGACCTCTCGTTTTCTACTGTATTGCTTTCAGCATTCCATCTGTGCCTTTATTATGTTGTTGACCTTCTTACTGAGTTGAATAACAGGCCTTCAAGGTAACACTTCTTGAACACTTCGATAATACATCTATTTTTCTTTTCCGAGTTCTCATCGCTGGTTATTCTGATTGCCCTCAAAAAGAACCCAGTGATTACTGCAGACATTCTTGTCTCGTTGTGGACCCGCATCTACCAGGGTCATTAAGGCAGTCAGCATCAATTTATAAATCACCAATCTAACGATATATGACACCTTCAGGTATACAAGATAATTCTACGACCATATACAGTTTCCTCAGGATATAGTATGACCCTTGATGATCGATATTGCTGACGAAGAGCGTCCTTGTTGTGCATCTGTTCATACCACTTCTGGGAGGGTCCATAGGTATGACAGTTTCCCCAACTATTTCCACATGAGGGCGTGGTCGGTTGAAACCTCCAGGAAAGGCTGTATTTAGGGCTGGAATTCCAATGTTTTCAAGGAAAGGTTCTTCTTATCTTAATCCTGAAAATTCCTTTGGTCCCGTGTATGTTGGTGTATAGATTTGTACAGTAACCAGGTAAAAGTTTTCAGTCGTAATAACGCAGACTTTTACTACGGTATATCATAAAGTGGGTTTGAAAGTTCTACTGTTATAAAGGAGTTTTTGACGTGCAGCCCATATAGCACACTCGTCCTTAAGGCTTCGTGGTATCTGCAATGGGATTACCTTCCCGGACGCACGCTGTGGTGTGACCATTAAGCACGACGTTGCGAACCTTGACCTCGACGGTTCGACCCTTGTGACGCGCCCCCTTTAACCTGACCCATAAGAACCAGGTCAAAGACCAGGCCGTCATGCCCGGGGATCGAGCTGTCGCTTTCAAAAGGTTAAATCGGGATCATTGATTCATGGTCCGTGTAATTTTTTTATGAATGAATTTCCATGAATGACTCAAATTAGATATTTTTTTAAACGTAACACGGCTTGCCGGCTAATGCGTGGGAGATTTTTTTTTTCGAAAGTTTCCTACTATTCCGTATTGCGATAGGTTTTGATTGTTTTATCTGACGTAGATGGAAACACAAACCACACAGTTTCGTATCGTTTGTTGGTGATGCCAGAATCAAGTTGAAAATCGTATTAGAAGACGTGTCAGGTCTTTTGTTGGTCCACTGAAAACAACATATAATAAAGTCTTCGACGGGTCTCCACCCTCACAGCCCAGGCTGTTGGATTCTGTCGTTGGTCGACCAAGCTGTTGGGGAGCCGCAGCCCGCAGGCCCACATAGCCCCCATAACCTGTCTGGTCTGGTACACTTAAGTAGGTACTTGTCTAGTACTCTCTTGAATTTCATTACCGTACGTCTCATGCAGGCAAAGGGTAGAAGTCTTGGGCCCCGTTGTTTAACAGAGTTAAGTCGCAGCCATTGCGTTTTAGGAGAAATGAAAAATTAAACCTCCCAGGATCCAGGATGCAGACAAACATTGTCATTTTATGGAAGATTTGTTAGTTCTGTCACATGGTCGTATCTTCAGGAGCCTTAGCAGAGCAAAACCGTCTGGCTTTAGCAAGGCTCCAAAAGTTGACAGAAGCAGAGCCTATGACGATGGATCTTCAAAACGACTATACTCGCTAGATTGGAATATGCTGCTGGTGGGGTAGCAACATCACCCTTCACGGATGGCTTATTGGTCGCGCTAGAAAATGTGCAAGTGATTCTCAGCCCTCGTTAACCAGGGGTAAATCAGAACTAAGAGAAATGCGATGAAGGCACTAATTGGCCCATGATGCATTCTGAAACGCCACCAGTAAAACATGTATACTGAGGGCAAGGTTGTGTTTATGTTCTATTTTCATATAAGGAAGGAAACCAATCATTAGACTACCCAGACCTCTGGTGGATGATCATGACATAGACAGCCAGCCAGCCCTTCAATTTGTAACTACATCCTAGTGTGGGGCCGGGGACTGAGGCGATAACTTTATCATCGCTGATACGTAAGGTTATCGGCACCACTCCCACTGGCGTTGGTTGGGGTGCAGCACTCCCATTTTCTGTGGGGGTCGTGGTTTCATCTCGGGCGGCTCACTTCCTCGGGAACCATCCAGTCTTCTCGGAAAGCGTTGCGCGGGATCTGGTCGTCTGCGTCAGTTGTCTCGAGGGGCGTTGGTTTCATCAGCTGCTATATGGCTAAGTTCTCTGTCACAGCACAGGGCGGCCTTCATGTGTAGGGTGGGGAGGGGTATGTGGGAGTCGTGACGTTAACGGGGAGGAAGAGAGAGAGAGAGAGAGAGAGAGAGAGAGAGAGAGAGAGAGAGAGCATCTGTTTACCGCAACTGAGGGACTTCATGGTACCGTTGGTCGAACAGGTCCCCTCGGTAGACGAGGTGCACCTGGGCTATTATTAACGTCGAGGATAACAGTGACTTTTGATATCACACATAGATAAAGGTTTCGTGATAAGTCCGGCAGAAATACCAGCAGTGTACCGGTTTGTTGCGGTACCCTTATTTCTCCTCCTTTGTACTGAACCCGATTAGTGTTCAGTAATTGTTCATAAACCCCATTGTTGTGTGCCGGTGTGAATGGTGTGAGTAGGCCCATAATTATCAGGACTGTGTGTGTGTCTGCTTTCGGGAAATAAACGAGTTCGAACATTATTTGTGTGCAAGTCAGTCAGGTTCCACACGAGCCCCCCAGTGGATCCGGGCACAAGAGGATCCTGAACTGTACGATTGATGTGGGAATAATCCCGAGGATGTTGATTGATAGTTGATAGTATTGCCTGGGTCATATCTTTTCACGCAATAGTTAACAATCCTTGTGAGTATAAGAGCAGATCCATGCATGGAAAAATAGCCCAGTATTAGCAGGTCAGACATGCAAACCTGAATGATACAAGAAGAGGGAAAGTTGTACAAATATGAGGGCCCCAGAAGTTTTTGATGATACTGCATATAGCCTTTGGAAAAACTGACCCTCCCAGTGAAGTGTAAAAGAGCTTAGATCAGTACCTAGGATGTAAAGGGTGAAGTAGGCGGAGCGGCCGCGGCCTGAAGCACCCCAGCTGATTCGGCGAGCAAAAAGCATCCACTGGTGTTCCAAGGCGGGTGGAGGTCTGGTGTTGTGCTCCGGGAGATGTGGTCTGTTCCTTATGAGGGTAGGGGCAAGTCTGGTGCTGTCTGAGGCAAGGGAGAAGCTCCTGGTTTTGTACGAGGATAAGGGGAAATATCTAGTGTTGTGTGATGGTGTGAGAGGGCAGAGCGACAGCTTTGGTGCTTTGTGGGGAGGGGGCTGAAGTCGTGTGTGTGTGAGGGTAGGGGGAGGGCTGTGGTCTTGTGTGGAAGAGTCTTTTGGCGATGTCTGAAGGTAGGGGGTCATTCTCCCTCCTCCCGTTTAGTTTGTTCGGGGTGGAATCTGTTTGAGGCAGTCGCTGGCCAGTCCATTTCCGACTCACCGTAATCCAAGTGTGACACCCCACCCCCCTACCCACCTCTGGTGACTGGAGCGAGGCGTGGAGGGGGAGGACGATAGCGGAATACCGACCGCAGCCGTAAAGGACGGGGTTGGGGGGACCAGCGTGAACGCCCTGGGACCAGAACGGTAAATTGTCGATATGTGGGTGATAGTGAGGAGCGTTATTCCGTGTAGTGTTGTTAATGTTGGCTCAGTGGATGATGGTAGGGATGGTGGTAGTTGTGATGGTTGTAGGGATGGTGGTAGTTTTGATGGTTGCAGGGATGATGATGATGGTAGTAATGTTGATATTGTAGTGCAGTCGATGGTGGTTGTGTGAGGTTTATGTTGGTACCTGTCACAGCCATCACAACGCCACAGTCACCTGTTCTCAAAGCCATCCGGGCCACAGATCTCAACGCCCAGCACAACATTTCCCACAGCCAGTGCTGCACAGAGGCTGTGACGGTGACATTGGTTAGCGGCAGCTATGGCGGGAGGCTCATTTTGTAATTTAGGCTCCATGGTTGGCTAGGCTACCGCACTTAGGTGACCTGAACCAGTGTTGCTCAAGCATCAGGGAGTGTTGAGGCCAGTGTTGCCCAAGCGTCAGGGGTGTTGAGGCCAGTGTTGCTCAAGCGTCAGGGGTGTTGAGGCCAGTGTTGCCCAAGCGTCAGGGGTGTTGAGGCCAGTGTTACCCCAGCACCAGGGTTGTTGAGGCCAGTGTTACCCCAAGCATTAATGGTGTTGAGGCCATTGTTACCCCAGCATCATTGGTGTTGAAGCCAGTGTTACCCCAGCACTTAGGGTGTTAAGGCCAGTGTAACCCCAGCACCAGGGGTGTTTTGGCTGGTGTTCCCCCCAGCAGTCTGGGGTGTTGAGGCCAGGGTATCGTTGCTGACGACAGATTCAGCAGGTTACCAGTACAGCAGAACCATGTCTGCGTTGGTAGTGTAATCAGCACGCGGTGCTGTCGGCTGATAGTGTAGCTTGTGTCTTCCTCCAGATTTTGTCTTATGTCCCCATTAGCGAGATAATGACAGTCTATTTCCGTTCGTAATCTATCCTTGCCTGGTTGGGCTGAAGCGGGAGTTAGATTGTCATTTCCACCGATCCCCCAATACCAGCTTGTTTGTTTCTCTCTCTCCTGCACCTTCCCAGGCGGCGCGGCGGGGTTGAAGGTATACCGTTAGCGTGAAGGGCAGGTTGTTGTACCGTCGATAGACGCCATGTTTGTTTGCGTTCGTGCGTGTAGGTGTGTGTGTGACGACAGCAGTGGTTCACCTTGGTACACAGGGGAGGAAGGTTAGTGGAATTAGCCGGCCGTATTTGACGGACGCCGCTCCCTAAGGGCCCTTAGCACACCATTCATTCTTAAATGGCGGACATAACGTAACATCCTTTGCCATTGTATCTTTGCAGAGGTTCAGTGGACACGTCTTGTATTTATCAATGATACCAGTACAGTCACGGTGGAATTGGGATGTTGCGTTATGTGTGTCAAGAGGAGAATCATACACAAGGTATGACACTGGTTTCCTGTTGTGAGGCTGCTCAGTGTGTGTGTGTGTGTGTGTGTGTGTATGTGTGTGTGTTGTATGCGGGGCGGCGGAACTGGTGGGTGGTATGCATGTAAACTGCTGGTGTTGTTAGTGTCAGCCAGCCGCTACACGCGCTCGACCTCATCTCCTGGGGATGACGCAATCACCCACTGCAGGTAACAGACCCGCCTGGGCTCCCTCCCTGTACACTTAACACACACCCCCCCTTCCCACGTCCCCACCACTCCCTCCCTCACATGATTGCCTCCCACCGGCATCAGTCGACGATTTGTGCTGACGCTGGTGACCATACAAACTTTTCCCCCCTTGTCTTCACTCTTTGTTGGCATTTTAGGGTTGCTCTCCAGGCACCTACGATTGGTAACTCGCTCGAAGGTCACCCCAAATAATCAGAAGCATTACTTAATTATTCGAGTCAAGGTTAAGTTACTTAGGTAGAAGGCGTTGCTGACTTTGTTGATGCTGTCATGGAAGAAGAGTTCGATTATCATTGCTGAGGTAATTAACCACGGTTAACGTAGACAGTGGTAAATTTAACGTTGGGGTGGGTATGGGGGATCAGCTGCCAGTTTTAGGTTATTTTGTGTTTACTAATGATGCCACGGGTTGGTCTTCGTAATGGCAACGGTGTTTTCGTTGTCGCTGATTGGATTACACCTTGTTGAAAGTCGATGTGGTTGTTGAGTGACGTTTAACCCAGGGATGAAGGTTAAGGTGCGAGTTGGTGTGGTTGTTGACTGTTACTTTTAGACCCAAACTGAAGGTTAAGGTGAGAGTTTACGTGATTGTGCATACAGTTAGCCCTGGGTTGAAGATGAATCATCAGAGTGGTCCACATTGTTGTCGACGAACAAAAGTTTGGGTAGGATGATAATAATCACGTTCCTTAGGGATACAGTGCCTATGCCTGGCTCCTTCCCCCGTGGCACCGGCTGTACCCACCTACCTTCCCCCGTGGCACCGGCTATACCCACCTGCCTGGCTCCTCCCCCCGTGGAACCGGCTGTACCCACCTGCCTGGCTCATTCCCCCGTGGCACCAGCCGTGCGCACCTCCATTGTTCCTGACGGCTGACGGGTCTGACTGATCGGTCGTGGCGTGGCGGCTGACCCGGAGTGACGGGCTGACGCGGCGGTATCGGGTCACGTGTCCCGCCGGGTAAACGAGGCAATTAGAGCGCCGTTGTTTTTTACCGGGGGGTTTGAGCTGCCCAGACACGTGGGAGTGGCAGTCGTCAGGAGCCGTGTCTGTCAGCACGCCAGCTGGGATCGGCGAAGTGTCAGCTCTCTCTCTCTCTCTCTCTCTCTCTCTCTCTCACAGATCTCCCCTCTTTCAATTTCTTCCTCACACCATTTCCTACCATTTTTTCCTTTGGCCCTTATCCTGTATAGCTTCTGTTCATCCCACCTCTTCCATGGTTCCCCCTCCCATTCCTTTCCTCTTTCAGGTATACAGTTTTTCCTTTTTCTTCCTCCCCTCTCTCATCCACATCCACTTGCTGACCCCCCATCGTCCCCCCCCCCCTTCCGCCTCCTCCTCTACATCCCCAGCGTGTGGCAGCTCGTGCTGTCCATATGGCCTCACCCGAGCATTTGCCGTCCCACCGCCACTCCCCGGGAATCATCTCCCCCCGGCAGGTAAGAACGTTTTCGCCACGGGCGTCGTCACAGCCCGGGAGAGTCTTTAGGTTGGTTAAGGTAGGGTAAAGCAATGTAAAAGGTAAGGTAAGGTTAGGCTTGATAGGGAAAGGTAAGGTATGTGTGAAGTTGAGGTATATAAGTAAGGCATGATGTTAGGGTTGAAAGCTAAGCGCTGCGTAGTTTTAGTGCGGATGCGTACGTACGGAGTGAGAGGCGGGCGCGTGAAGCGTGAGCCACGGTCACCAGGACTGGTAGGTAGGTTGCCTGCCAACGCTTGGTGACGTCTGGCACCACCAAGCATCCTGCCTTGCAAACAGGTTGCGCCTGGGCGAGCGTGTGTATCGTCTGGCCAGCCATATATGTGTGTTTCTGTGTTTGTTACTGCCTATATTTGTCTTTCTTTAGGTATGTACTTAACTATTCGTAGACTCCTATTTTGTACAGGGATGGAGTTTTACACTCGTGAGGCCCCAACTCCTGAAATTTCTGTCCTGTCATTCTCCTCTTTAAACTTATGCATGCTCTCCATTCATCCACTGTTCTTATTCTTTATTTTAGGTCTCTAGCCTCTCCTTCTAACTCTGCTCATAATTCTAGCACCATCTTTTTTCTACAGTCCTCTGGACTTTTCCATTTTTTTTTTGTACCTCTTTAAGTGTGGTCTGATATAGGATATGAACAGCTCACTTGATATTTCCTCATTCATATACTTGAGGGCAATTTTAGTGTTTAACAGCAGAAAGTTGGTCTCCTGCACTGTTTTCCTATTATGGGACTCTGGCGACAGGTTGGAGATGATGTCACCCTAAGTCTCTCTCTCACAGACGTTCCTACAGCTTGTTTCCTGCTAAGATGATATTCATAACGAGGCCTTCCTTCGCTGTGATCCATCCTAATTACTTTATTTTTACTCGGGTTGAATTTCATCTGCCATGCAGGCTGTTATCAGTCCAACTGTGGAGTTTGTCTAGGCTCCCATTGTAGGTCGATGCAATTCTTTTCCCCTTTCGCTACCCTCGTGACGTGTGCATCGTCTGCGGACATAATTCGGATAGGAATCAAATTCTTTGGCAAGTGATTTACATAAACAAAGCAAATCAGCGGTCCAAGAACGGACCCCTGCGACCAGGCCATAGGTGATCTCCTCAACCCATTTCGAGAAGCCTCGCATGACGTCCGTCCTACGTTCCTTACCACTTGGATAATCTCCTCTCCATCGAAGTAGTCTCCCAAGTGTGTGTCACGTTCTGTCCCTGCCTCTTTTTCAAGAAAGGTCTTCAAGCAGTTCTTGTGTTAAAAACACCTTAGATACTTAGTATCCCAGGATTTATATACTGGAAGTACTTGAGGTCTCCAGCTGCGCCAAATAATTTCGCGTCAGTGGCGTGATTTTTGGCGTACCTGGGTGCTGGAGGGGATGCTTTTGGTGTATGGGACGAGAATCCGACCTACCATGAAGGCTTTTGTTCTGTGTGGGTGGGGTCGGTGTTCCCGGATGTGTTGTGTACGTAAACTTAGTTCTCCGTATTATTGGGCGTGTGATTGGAGTCATGTTTTATGAATTTCATCATCATTAACGTTTAGTGTATAATTGAGAAGCTTTTATGTAAACTTCAAGTTTTGCGTTTGGGATGCATAATCTTGGTTCTGAGCGTTGTTGATTGTTTGTGTGACTGGAGGGAGGTGACGGATGTTACTACCCACTCGTCACCTTGATGGGCGCTACATGTCACTTGACTCCACGCGGACCCAGCTCCACATGCTTATGACCGTTCCTTGGGAGTGAAAACCTCAGCACATTTCTTCCTTCGCATAAACCCACTGCAAAAATAGTAATGATGACAGCGAGATGACATTGGTGATTCATGTTAAGTAAACAAATGTTTATGATCCCAGAATCTCTTACTGTTCCTTTGATCATTGATGAGCAAGGAAATCCAAACTGGTCACGTATGGACGTCTCATACTAGAAAGACGTAGTGCAGGTTCTTGCCACACAAGAGACAAGTACGCGCAGTCACCGCAGTTTTGCGCAAACACGTGCGTAAGGTCGGTGCGTGCTGCAGCAGCGTACGCCCGGCAACGCTGGCCGGCCGGCCGGCCGGCTGGACGTGTCCGGGGGATGCGGCGGAGAGCAGTGTTGCCAGGTTTTGTGTGCGTGAGATCCATGACTTCACCGGCTAATTAGGTTTGCATGAACGCTGGTGTGCGAGCCTCTGCATGTGAAGAGTCCATCACGCTCCCAGCTCCCGCCCTCCCCACTACAAACACGATACCCATCATTGGAAGCCTGTGTAATATTAGGAAACGAAAAAATAAATAAATCAGAATGAACAATAGATTGATTAGTTTTAAGGTATTTATACCGAGATCCACGCGGAATTTAGATTACCTCCCTTATGAGAGGTATTATAGTTCACCCCATTGAGGTGACGTTCAGGTAATTTTAATGGATGATGACTTCACCTTTCGGGAGTCCCGTTCCGGAAAGTTACAGCTCTGGTGGCTGAGAACTTTGTACTAGGTTGGGTATTTATAACTTGCTGGACGAGAGGAAGGAGAACTAAAGTGACTGTTCAGAGCATCTGTTCTCTCGCAGGTGTGTGCTAGCGTAATACACAGCCAGAGAATTTGCCGGGTTAGAAGATGTCTCGAGGTTCCTTACTACCATACACATAGACTTGGGAAGACATCTGAATATTGGACGGGCTGATAAGAGCTGTGGAACTGTACAGTGTTCACAAGAAGCGAGAGACACATCACTGCACACATGGGGAGTAAAACTTGACTGAATCCCTAACCTGTACGCAATGATTACTCCATGCTTGAGTGAAAGGCAGGGAGAGTCCTTCCACGATCAGAGATTGAGGAAGCATCGGGAAGAGAGCATAGTATGAATATTAAGGGCGCCATGTCTGATCAACCTACCATCCTTGTACGTAAAGAAACATCATAGGAAGAACCCTGGACACGTTGACAAGGGGGTTGATATTAAAACAGCTTCCCCTGCGGTGTGCCTGCCCCGCCGGGCTACATGGCGTATTAGAAATAAACCAGCTCTAGGAAGTAGTTTCGTTGACCATGCCCTCATGAAGAGCTCTTAGTCATAGACAGATCTGCGGAGGTAGAAAACTTCATAAACTGGCTTGAGGTATGGCTGCGTAAGATTAGTTGGTTTCCTTGTCTGTTCTCATGGGATGTTAGATATTTTTTTAATGCGTGCGTCTTTGTGGTTGTGCATGCATGCATGCCTGCACCTTCTGAATTATGCTGAAGGTTTGGTTAAAGTGTATGAAGAACAGGATAGGAAAGTTTCGCTCTACGTGGTTTTGTTCAGATCGAAGCATTTGTGTGTCGTGGACGCATTGTTTGTTTCTCACTATGTTTACGTACCACACGTGACGCCGCTTCCTAGATCGCACGCGGTAGATTTATCACTTACGACGTAATCTTTTGGGCGACAGCTCTTCCCTGCCAGGTCACGTGTAAGTCAGTGGGTTGACGTGAGTAGCCAGCACCCAGGACAAGACCCTTAGGAGGAGACACAGGTGGTGGCGGCCGCGCATCAAGATTTTCCCTGCGAACTCCGCTGCAGATTTTGCAACATTCATCCATTTCAACATTCAAGGACTCGAAAACAAAGACGGGAAATAAAGGCCCATTCATAGGTGACCTCCTGAGGGAGACACGTGCGATATTTGTAGGCGTCACGAGGTATCTCTTGGAGGACGACGGAGGCAGTGGAGTATAGGGCCCAGCTCTTGGGTACTGACTGAACTTCCTTCTCTTGATGCAAGCACGACACTATTAACTCGGCGCTGACTAGGCTTTGGATTTTTATTTTTATATTCTTTGGAAACATTATTGCTCTTCCTTGGACCATGCTTTTGTCTCTGCTGAACGTATGATAGTGCTTAGTATTGGTAGAGTAGAGAGGTAACATACATCTCCTCTTCTTCCTGTTCATTCAATCCGTGTTGCATCACTCACGCTCATTGGTCATTTGGGCGAGGGAACCTGGCCATATGAGACTCACCCCTCCCCTCCCCACCCCTTAAAAAAAAGACACATTGTCTCTAATAACAGTGTCGTTCCGCATTTCCTTTGCTTGTTTCTACGAACTATAATGTAAATGTTTCTTAATGCTGGTAAAGTTATTCGTTTTGGTTGTCCGTCTTTGAATGGGTTCATAGTTCCCTCGCTCCCTAACGCACCTTTTGACTAATCCCATTGCCTTTCATGTAATATCTTCGTCAAAAAAGAATTTTTTGGACACAAGTAGAGCGTATGGAGCGGATGCAGGCATCCGTCATTGTGTTTAAAAGGAGTCTGCCTCAGAATTTGCACTCGTGGTTGTCTGCTTCTGTCATGATGACTCTGCTCTTTCCCGTTCATGGTTTATCGTGATAACAACGACCTGCCTCGTTTTAAAGACAAGTTTTCCAGCCCCTCAATGAATTTCACATTTCTTTTTCCGCAGATGTTCTCAATTGCCGTATTTTTTTTTCTCTCTCTCTCTCTTGTTCAAGGACTGGCCTCGAAGAGGGCTTTTGTCCGTGATTGGAGGCTCTGACTAAAGAATGGCTATTTTGTCATTCCGGCCAGTAAAATGAGAACGAGTGCTTTGTTAGTTTCATTTGAGGTTGTGTTTGAAACCTCGACCTCTTCTCTGGACATGAAAGAAGGTCGTGTAGGTTGAATTGTAGACTGTTGTTGTATGGTTCATCAGGTTGTTCATTTACGCTGGCCCCCGGGTATTGACGTTCCAGTATATTGCCTAACTGTCTATCTTGCTTGCTGAGGCTGTTTTTCTCCTCCACAATGTTCAGTTCATAATCAAACTGCGCTGCTTTACCTTCCCATCATTTGAACTGTTGGGGGTAGCGGTTCACAGCCTAGCTCATGTACGTGGTCTCAGTACTACGGTATATTTATATAAAAAAAAGATAGTCTGCAGCAACACGCCTTGGCGAACTGTCGTGTACTGTCTGCATCATCGCGGGTCTGTGGACGTTGGTCTTGAGTTTCTGCAAATTGTTCCCATTTGGGAATAAGTCGGTGGTCTGTTGGTGGGCTCCGATCTCATGGGGTGGTGGGTGGGCGAGCACTTCCAGCTGGAGCAGTTACTTTCAGCTGGCACGAGCACCTGCAGCTGGTGGGGAGAGGGTGAGATGGACAGCTGGATTGTTTACGTCACAAGATGTGGGTGGGTGACGTCAGGCGGCATGGGTGTATGTGTGCGTGCCGTGTGGTCCTTGGGCTGACAGGGACGTGTTCTCTGACCGCCGTGCTGTGTTGTATAGCTCGTTGTGCTCGTTAGCCCTTCCTTCCATCCCATGTAGTTAGTTCCTGGACGTGTTCCATGCTCGCGGTGGCCGATTCTTGTATGTGTATTGTCCCTTTGGTACGCTTCTTTGGTAACACGTTCCTGTTACATGGGTGTCTCGGACCAGCCCTGTCGCTTTTAGGGCCGACAGCGGCTGTAAATATGTCAGTATTTGATATAACTGAATTGTTAGTTCACCTCCTTTCTTTGGTTGAGTAGCCGGACTCGGCTAAAGACACTGTTTACAAAAAAAAAGACACGGTTTACAAATGCTCGTGGTTCGTAGGCTGTTCAGTCTAGTGTTGTAACTCCAGTCTCGTTTTACACCTGCTTGGTTCGCACTCCTGATTGAAACTACAGTGCGACCGGTAGTTAAGAATCGTGATTTTAAACTGTAGGCAATCCAGCACTGTGTTACAGTTAAACAGTAGACCCCCCCAACCCCCCTTTTCCCTCCTCGCCCCAAGACACCAGATGCAGATGGACAGTGAGGTAATGTGACGCGTCCGGGAGATGGAAGGTCACTGAGCATCATGTGTATAATCACTTCGGTGCCCCGAGGATATCCTGGATTAAGTCGTGTGCTGGTCTGCTCATCCCCGACGCGTCGTCTTTTAATCGCTGTCAGGTTAAGTGTGTAACTCACGAGCTATGCGGTGGGAAGGACCGGCTCTCAGTCTGCGCATGGCACATGTGTTCCACTCTAGCGAGGAACGCAGCAGTTGTAATTCAAGACCTAAGAAGTCCGGGTGTCTTCGGTCCATTCATTACCTCATGCTGTACGAATATCCCCCAGTCAGTATAGGTCCGCGGGTGCCTTAAGGAAGCACCAGTTTAGAGACCCATACCATAACGACGCCTCGTCAGAGGGTATCCTTTTTTTTTTGGGGGGGGGTATAGACAGGAGAGAGAGAGACCGTTAAATGAAACTCAGACTCGTTTTAGAGAAGCATGCTCTCAAATCGGCAGTTACAATGACAGGTGTAGCAGGATCCCCTGGATCTTAAAAGAGAGCCGGACCCCACCCTCCGAGGTGTGCCATCCCAGCCAGTCTGCACGACATGCAATATACATAGACTGGCAGCATCCATCAGTCATTCATTCTGCCTGACCCCAAGACCTCACAAGAGAAGCTTGGTCTCAGGCCGAGCTGCGGTTGGGGGGGACAACGAACAGGCACTAGAACCGGTGTCGGGTGAAGAGAGTAAGGTAAGGTAGGGTAAGGTAAGGTAGAAGCATGTTCGGGTAAGGTAGGCATGCGCTGCGACGCCTCCAGAGGACTGCCACCTCAAAACGAATAATTGATGGCAGGCGGTGGTGCAGGTTGGTCTGATACAGAGATTGCCGGGGTTGAGACGATATCCCAGAATAACCCTGCACTTCATTGCGAGGTAAACAGTGTTATAAGTAGAGTCTCGATGCCGTTGATGCGGTCGCAGCGTTCGGGAAGATGGTGACAATACCGTGAAGATAAAGATCCAGCGGTGGACTAGGCATTGCCCAGTTTACCTCCGTCGCCGTAATATTTGATAGTCTTTGAACTGCAGGTGTATTTGTGAACACGATACGAATCGTTTCGTTGAAAATGTTCCATGCAGGATGTGGCGGGTCAGCCCTGGAATAGTGTGTGCGGGGTCGAAGGTCAGAGGTCATCTATTAAGTACGTACACGACCGGCCCTGGTTTGGCCAGCTTGTTAGGGGACCAGTCCTGGTTTGGTCTGGTTGTTAGACGAGACCATTCCTGGTTTGTTCAGCTTGTCCAGAAGACCAAATCCTGGTTCGGCCAGGTTGTGTGGTTCCCAATCGTCTCGGGGTCTGCCAGCTTTGTCGAGTATTGAAGGTTTAGGATTTTCCGTCTGCGTTGTTTGGGTCTGTATGGCTGCGGGTTTTCTGGGCGATTCTCGTGGTTTTCAGCTGCCAGTTTATGGTTCACTGGGATTTTGAGATCCTAAGTCTCAGAATATTGGGAGAAAATAAAGGGCCGAGTCTACCGTGCACGAGGGACTGGCCTGACGTTTGTCGATGTACCCATGATGCCCTCTCTCTCACCAAAGGTTGTGCACAGTTTTCAAACTGAAGGACGCATGGACGAAAAGCGGGTTGAGCTCACGAAAGGAAGTGGATCATATGTGACTCCATCTCTGTGCCAGTGAAGGAAGCAAAGAAGCGTTGGCAAACGTCTGCCGATAGGTCCCTCATCGGAGAGACCCTCTGAGCACAGCTGCGCAGTCGTGTATACCGACACCTGCCGCAGAATGGCTGGCAGAGTTGGTGCAACAGCTGTGCCCCAGTTGCTTATTGCTGTCAGAAACATCTGTCGCTATTTGCCAGTGTGAGTCTTGTACGATGTGATTAGGAAAGTCAGCACTGCACGACCTTGCGTGTTAAGGTCATGATGGCAAAGTAACGTATTATGTTTGATTTTATGTGTCTTTATTCTTAAATGTTATCAGGACAGATACTGGACATAAATGGTGTCATAAGAAGATTCTTATTACTCTCTCTCTCTCTCTCTCTCTCTCTCTCTCTCTCTCTCTCTCTCTCTCCTTCCCCCCCTGGGGGGGGGGGGGGGGGACAAGCTCTGTGAAAGTGCATTTTCTTGTTTCCTGGAATTTCTTTTTTCCTCCCAGGATGGTCATATCCGTGGTGTTCCACCTCCGCAGTGCGCGTGTTTTTATTTGACGGATGAACACCGCCATGACGTCAGGGGGTCGGTCGGTGGATAATGTAGTAGTGGACGGCTTTGGCGACATCACACCCGCTGTCGGCAGGGGTGGGTGGGGTGACCTGCCGGGTAGGTCGGCTGCGTCTGGATGACCAGACAGGTCGGCAAAGGTTGGGGGGTAACAAACCAGGTCGGCAGGGGTGGGGGCGCCCACCAATTCGTTCGGCAGGGGTAGGGGCATCAGCCAAGTCGACAGGGATGGTGGGAGCGACCAGGTCGGCATCCGCCAGGTCGTCATGGTTGGTGGGAGCGACCAGGTCGGCAGGGTTTGGGGGTATCATCCAGGTCGGCGGAGCATGGGATGGGAGACATTTGGCAGGGGTGTTGGGTTCACTTGTCTTCCACTCAGGAACACCCGGGTCAGAAGTGGCCACATTTTGTTTTCTAGGACTGTGTGGCGCCATGGTTTAAAGCGGAACCCTTGGTCGATTGTCCATGTTTTCGGATATTTGTGGTGGTCGGTTACCAGGCCGGCCGTGACCACCTTTGTACGATCCTTTATTGTTTGTATTACTGTTATTACTGTCGTTGTTGTTGTTACAACTGCTGAGACGGTATTGTTCAGAGTTGTAAGACTTCCGATTTGCTTCTTATACACAGGGCTTGTGTTATGATGGTGGCCGTTGGTAGTGGGTTGTATCTCCTGGCTGTGGCCAGCCTCCAGGGCAGTGCTGGGTAGCCTGTGTTTGTTCGTCGGTGCGTGCCTTGGTAATCACAGTGTCTCGTAACTTTAGAATCCGGACTCTCAGATCGTGAAGCCGTGGGGTGCCGGGGTCTTGAGTAATGAATGTGGAAATGTAATGGCATCATTTGCCGCTCAGATGTGCAGAAGCCATTAGCTTCTCGTGTAGTGTTGCATACTGAAGGTTTACGTGATTTTTTCCCATCGCTATGGCTACCGTATCAGTACATTTTTATTGGTACCATTTAAATGTCTGAAGAAACCGTGTGGTAGTGTAGTGGTCGCCGAATACGATTTAGTCTAGAGCTGGAATCATTCTGACGCACTGTATTTAAATGTGCAACGTTTATATGTCTCGTCATTCTTCTGAAGGTTACGAACAGACGTTTATAGAGTGGGCAACGTTTGTACGTGACGCAACCTGGCAGGGATGAGGGCCCCCTTATGTACCGCTTGTTTACGGCCGTGAGTGTGGAGTTTTCTCGTGCGGCGAGTGTGAGCCAGACGGGAAGAAAAATGGCCGGTTTAGTGGAGAGCTTAACGTGATGAGGCGGCGTGTGGAGCGCATCCTGCTTCCTGGGAGTCATCAACCCCAGCAGCAGCAGCAGCAGCAGCAGCTTGCTGGGATGAACGAACGACCAGTTAACATTTTTGCGGGATGAAGGCCGATGCTGCGTCATCCTGGCTCCTCATCTGTCCGGCCGGTGCTGCTCGCCCCCTCCGTCCTCCCTCACCTCACCTGTTGGCTGTAGCCTGGGGCCAGAGGTGTGGTGGTGGTAGTGGCTGTTCAAGGTAACACCTTGGGGGGGGGGGTTACACCTACAACTGGCTGTCGTGGTCACCTTCGCTTGCGGTGGTTCGTGCTCACGGTCGCTCGGTCGCCCCCATTCACTGGTGTTGTTGCACCGGCCGTGCTCGAGGCTCTCGTGTCGGTAGTGTTTGAGCACCGTACCGTCGTGATGGAGATGCAGTGCCTAAATGTTGTATTCTCGGGGTTATTGGTTGTACTGTCGTCCTTAAGGGCCGTGGCATTATGTTTAAGGGTCGTGCTGTCGTGGTCAAGGGTTCCGCCCAAAGATGGTACCATCGTGCTTAATGGTTGTACCGTCGTGCTCAAGGGTCGTATCATCGTGTTCAAAGGGCCGCACCGTCGTGGTCAACGGGTCGTACCATCATGCTTAAAGATTTCGGCCGTCGTGCTCCGGGTTCGTGCCGTCGTGCCCGAGGGGTTTGTGGGAAAACCAGACATGGGAATGTTAGGATGTTTTGCCTTAGGGATACAAGCGGTGTGTGTGGTGGTGATGATGATGGGTACCGCTATTTAGAGTGATCTTTATTACGACAAACAAAAAAAAAAAAAAAAAAAAAAAAGAAAATTGTGGTTTTTAGGGAGTTTTTTTTTATGGACCTCCAGAGACTGTGGTGCCGTATGGGAGAGGAGGGTTGGTTTGAGGATAAGCAGACGGTTTGGTCAGGCTCTTAAACGGGAGACATGAGACTATTTAGGGATGGCTTCCGAAATATTACGACACAGCTGAAAGGGAGAGGAGCTGGATGTAATGCCCCCATCGTCCCCAACTACTCCCTTTATATCTTTCTTCTCTCCCTCTCAGGATATTTAGGGACCCTTAAACGTGGTTGGAATGTCGGGAAAGGAGCCATTTTTTTTTAGGGGGGGGGGCGCCCTAAATTTGTGGTTATGGTGCCGTAGGAGGAAGGAATTTATCGGGTCGCCCAGATATTTTAAGGGTGGAGAGGAACTTTTTTTTTTTTTTTTTTTTTTTTTTTTTTTTTTTTTTTTTAGGGACGCCCAAACGTCGCAGTGGTGATGATGATGGCGTGTGGCCGGAAAGGGAAGCTTGCCATTGTTTCGCAGGCGATGAAGTCATCTCGAATTGGAATTTGGGCGTCACTCTGTTCTTTGTTGTTGACGAACGGAAAGAGCAGCTGATTCCTGGAACCCGCGGGAAGTGAGTCAGGTCAAGGGGCGAGGAGGTGGGTGGGGGGGTGTGTTGCTTTTGTTGACGCGACGTTGCTAGCCCGTCTGGCAAAGAAAAGAAATTTGTAGAGTTAAAGGAGAACTTGATGCATGAGTTGGCGACGGTCGATTGTAAAATGATCATTCGGTTTAGTCAAGGTTCGTTGACCAGGTTGGTTAACGGCCGGCTGTGGTTGTTGAGTGCGTGGAGGTGTGCGTGATGTGGTAACGAGGACGTGGTATTGCACTTTCTCCTGGCCAAGGACCGCCCGTGGCCCCCCTGTTGCTAATTATCTCCTAACGGCAGTTTCTGATGCCTCCACGGCAAGAAGCCCTCCTCCCCCGGTAACTGCACCGGAAGGGACTTCCGCGAACGTGCACGTTTAAGTTCAGTAAAAAAATAGAAAAAAAATCCAGGAAATCGTTATCCTCCTCCGCAAGTTATATCTTGCCGGGGAAGCCATTCTCGGATGACGGAGAATTTGAGGGGAACACCTATGAACGTGGACAGTGTTAAACCCGCGGCACGATGTTAAGGCTACGGTCGTTGTGAACGACTGTACCACAGTTCAGAATGATGGTACGACCCATTTGTACGGTAGAACGACTATGCGGTACGATGGTCTGTCATTTGGCCTGACCCCTTTAGGGTCAGGTCAAAGACCAAACAAACCATCATATCCGAGAGTCGTCCTGTCGAACTGAAGGTGATTGATTGTGGAACGTTGGCCATCTAGTGGGCGGGGCGTTGGGAGGCTGGTACCGGGAGGTCGCCGGGACTGGGTTACCCGGTAGCAAGGAAGTCTGGTCAAGATAAAGCTCACATTGCCGGTGTGATGGCCGGGGCTCCGGCAGCTGAACTATTCACAAGGTTTGGTTCCTATGCGGGCTCCAGAATTGCTCGCTAACTCTTTAGTGGAGATGGGGGGGGGGGGTCCAGCGGTCTTACATGGTTTCTGCTGCTGGACCCCTCGTGCGTTTGTTTGGTCTTATCACATAGTTACCAGGCCACGTGCTACGGCCGGCACAGGACGTTACGGGCTCCGGACACACTCTTGAGTGTATGGTTATACAAGACAGGTGATTATGGGTTAAGTTGCTGAAGTAGCTCTAAGAGTTCAGTGATTTCTGGAGAGGAATACGCGTTGCAGGTTTGGTCAGTGTCCAAACATTCCTTAACTTATAGACTGTTGAGTCCTATGCAATCCTAAACGGGTCTTTTGATCGTTGGGTATACTTTTCTAAGGACGCCTGTGGCGGGTTTCTTGAGACGAGGCTGTCGTTTTTTTTCAAGTTTATGTTTCCAGCAGCATTTTACAAGGACTATATATTTTTTGACTCATTACTTTCGACACGGTTCATCTTGTCAGGGGAGGGGCAGCCCATTATTGCTTGTTCGTTTATAAGATGTGTGTGTCTGTGTCTGTCTGTATTAGTGTTGGGGGTGTGGTGCGTATGTATGTGTGTATAAACAGTAGATGATGATTTTTTAAAGTATCATGTGAAATGAGGTCTGTCTCGAGCCATAGTCATGATGGTGGTGGAAACCTCCAGCTGGGTGTAGGACGTGAGTTCGTTCATGGCGGGGTACTCTTAAGTAGACTGAGGCTTGCGCCGGCAGACCCAACATATTCCCCCGTTTTCCTGTTGCGCTGTTCAAACCCAACCTAACTGTTTGCGTAATCTTCCGTGCGAGCCTCCGTGTTGGTTGGAAACTCTGCACTTATCCCGGTCAGTAGACCGCAAGTGGAAGGGATTATTTGAGTTGTGTACAACTTTTTCCCTTTATGTTGTCGGCGGATGTGGCAAACGTCACAGACCTTGCTGACGAGGTGGTGGCGGGAGAGAGTTTAGTTAAAGGTTTTCTTCATGTATATTATTCAGTTCGCTTTGGTGGCTTATCAGGGCCCTGTAGTACTGTAAAATGCATGCTTTCATCAGTTCCTGCACTTGCTTGATGAGAGCGCTCGTAGTCGGTACTTCCTCTCTACCATCTTCCTTTCCTTTTATAATCGTGTTTGTGTTAAGAACATTTCTAGTGTCTCCTTTACCTTGCCTTGTGTTTATTTCACCGTTGATGTTCAGCTTGAGGGGAGCGTTGTGGCGTTGTTCCTGAGTCGTGTTGGCCAAGGCTGTGTATGGTGGCTGGGTTCCGCGAAGTCACTCGCCGACGAATCTCAGGAACTTTGTCGACATCGTTGTGTTCTGGGTCTGCTGGTGGGTTGTTGTTGCGTCGTATAACGCCGTGTCGCCACGCTGGCCAGCCAGGGTTTCAGTAGTCAGTACCTGTCGAACCACATGACTCACTAGTTAGTTAGGTAATGCGCCAGTGGCTGGTGAGTGTTTGTGGCATGACTGATCCCGGTGTCAGGGTAGTGACACATGGCGGGTGGGGTTGGTATGTTTGTGGCCGGTGAGGTCGTGGCATAACATGAGATGGTGTGCAGCATGACCAGTGTGGCGACGGATCCTTTGGTGAGTGTGCTACCTTGACTGGCCAGTTGAGGACTGAGCCCCTGGTGAATGGCGTGGTGGTCTCTCGTAGTGTCTCTCGTACGAAGTGAGTAGCATGATTGGCGGGTCGGTTCGCCAGCGGCGGACGAGTGTGAGGCATGAATAATGAGGTGGGAGAACTTAGGTGCGTGTCGCATCCCGGTGTGATTGGGGCGGGTAAGGTTAGCGTCAACCTGGTGTGATGGGGGCCCTTGTTAGGTCGGTCGGCGTCTGGTATGGCTTCCCTCTGTTGACTACTCCAGCCTTCCCCAGCAGATTATCTTGGGCTACTGTCTCCCTTCAGGTCAGGCTCGTTGTAATTGTCTCCCATTTGGTCAGACTCGTTGTATCTAACTGTCTCCCTTCATATAAAGCCCTTCTAGTATTATCTACCGGTCAGGATATCTACTAATGTCTTCTTTCGGGTCAGGGTACGAGTGTCTTTATTCCAGGCTATGTTTGTTTGTTTTAGCCATTTGTTTCACAGTTATTCATACTAATCTTTCTTTCCTTGGTTGTTGATTGTAGGCCAAAATGTGTTCACCTTGGCCTCGTTTCAATATGGTTTACATAACGGTAATGTTTACGGAGTCACCAAATTATTTACGCCATGACCGGTTAAGCAGACGGAAAGACAAGTTGGGACTGGCCCGGAGATGGGCTGTAACATCTCCAAGGTAATACTGAATCCTCCTCCTTTGGTATATCATAGTGTTGGGTGGGAGGGAAGTGAGCGCATTACTTGCGGTTGTTGGTACTGTTGTAAGTCTTCTCGCGTCATACACCCGTCGGGAGCTGCCCATACTGGCGCAGTGGATTGCGTTATTGTGCCGGTAGAATAGTATATTAGTTGTGGACTTTTACCTGTGGAGCGGGTCTGCGCCTTACACCCCCCCCCCACACACACACAAGCACGCACGCACGCACGCATGTATCCTTGTCACCGCTGCGGGATGGTGCTGGACTCCCCACGGGCCCCCCTTCACTTCCAGGAACGATTTCCGACCTCTTTTGTGTCCACAGATTTCTTTTTTTTTAAGAAAGTTTGTATTTTGGTCATGTTTGGAAGTCTAAACATACGTCGGTGCCAGTTTTTACGACAGTGGCTTCAAGCAGGGTTATGGGAGATTTCTGAGGATACGTTGTGTTTTTCCCTCTTGGCCACAGGGAGGGAGAGAACACAACGTTAACACGTGCTGAAGAAACTGTCGATGGTCCAAAGCTGAACTGGGAAATCTAGCCGTGCAGTGTGTTCAGAACAGGCCCCTGGCACTACCAGTCCTCCGGGGTTGCCTTAGAGCAACCTCTCAAGATAAGAACCACCGCTCGTAAAAGAGGTTCTTTTATGGCAACCCGAAAAGGTTCAGGCGCTTAAGTTTTACATTTTATAACTCGGGTTCGAACTCCGTTCTCCGTCATAGAATATTTACGTTAAATGTAAGTTAATTAATAAAGCTGAAGTTCCCTTCATTCGGAAAATTGCATCCTACTGGCACGACAGGCATAGATATACAGAAAAAGACAGAAAACCTTAAACATCAGGGGCCCAAGGCTCTCCAGCACCACCTTGCCATCTACCATCAGAAACAGTGTGGGATGCACGGTAGAGGAGTTCAAGAGTGCACTGGACAAGTGCCTACAGTGTGTGGCAGACCAGCCAGCTGACTGTGGGAGCTATGTCAAGGGCATGAGGGCTGTAGATGGTGAAGCCCCCTTCGAAGACTTCCTGAGGTATCCCGTAAGGGGTCTGTTCTCCATGACGCAGACTAATCAGTGTGTGCCAGTATGGACCCAGGTGTTTTAAGTCGTCCACTCTGTAGAAATCGGTTCGAAATTTTTTGGATAAATTGATAGAAAATTGCGGTTTGGAGACAAGACTCTTATCTTTGTCAGTGATGCTTTTACCCACTGTAGTTTCTAGTGGTACCTAGATTTTTTAGATATTTTATCAAGTTATTCCTAAAGTTGGTAGATATTGCATGTATCTTTCGTAGGTAGTTGTGGAGATAGATAATAGTAAATAGTACTTTAGCGGTGATAGATATCGTAGTATGTAGTAATAAGTATCTTTGGCAGATATAGTATTATATACTAGTATTTGTCGTTGATACATATGTTAGTATGTAGTGGTATGTAAGGTTGGTAGATATCATTGCCCTGAGCCCAGGCGATCTGTCATGAGTCCCGTGTACTTTTCACACTCACTCACACACACACACATACACACACACACACACACACACACACACACACACACACAGTTGGGCCAGGTGAGCGCTAGTCTTCAGGGGCTTCCCTAAACACTTGGTGTCGTACGCATTTACACACAAAAGATTTTTAAAGACGTGGTGGGCAGTCCAGTGTTGTACAGGACCGCACGCGTCACTGGTATGGCCAGCTTCTCTCCCAGCCTCTGGGCCAGACTGAAGTTGGTTGGGCTCATCCCGTTCACACATTGTTTTGGCGAGGAAATTGTAGCATGTTGTGCAGGCGATGCCATGGTTAGTTGCCCGTGCCCGCTCAAGGGTCGTGTTGTTTATGGTTTTTCTTAGGTGATACTCTTGTAATGATCATTAGCACCTCATTCATATGGTTTTCGTTCTAGTTCAATCTAGTTCTGTGCAGTAGCGGGGGGGGGGGGGGCGGGACAGCCCCCCCTCCTGTTTTT
>JAYMFT010390230.1:0-19760 GCA_038088735.1 Panulirus argus
CACACACTCCCATATTGTATTGAGGTTTATCCCCCAATGTTTCCTCATACACTCCCATATTGTATTGAAGTTTATACAGCACTGGTTCCTCACACACTCCATTATTGTAATGAGATTTATCCCCCACTGGTTTCTCACACGCTTCCATATTGTATTAAGGTTTATCCCACAATGTGTTCCTCACAAACTTCCATATTGTATTGAGGTTTATACCCTATTGGTTCCTCACGCACTCCCATATTGCATTGAGGTCTATCCCGAACTTGTTCCTCACACACTCCCATATTGTATTGCGGTTTATCCCCACTGGCTCCTTACATGTTCCCATACTGTATTGAGATTTATCCCCCACTGGTTAGTCACACACTCCCATATTGTATTAAAGGTTTAACCCCCAGTGGATCCTCAAACACTTCCATATTGTATTGAGGTTTATACCCCACTGGTTCCTCACATACTCCCATATTGCAAAGAGGTTTATCCCTCACTGGTTCCTCACACACTCCCATATTGTATTGAGGTTTATCCCCCACTAATTTCTCACACAGTCTCATATTGTATTGAGGATTATACCCCACTGGTTTCTCGCACACTCCCATATAGCACTGAGGTTTATCCCCAACTGGTGTCTTACACACTCCGATATTGTATTGAGGTTTATACCCCACTGGTTCCTAATACACTCCCATATTGTATTGAGGATTAACACCCACTGGTTTTTCACACGCTCCCATATTGTATTGAGATTTAACCCCCACTGGTTCCTGACACACTCCCATATTGTATTCAGGTTTATCCCCCACTGGTTTCTCACACACACTCATATTCTATTGAGGTTTATCCCCCACTGGTTCCTCAAACACTCCCATATTCTATTAAGGTTTATCGAGCTCTGGTTCCTGAAACACACCCATATTGTATTGAGGTTTATCCCCCACTAGTTCCTCACACACTCCCATATTGAATTCAGGTTTATCCGACACTGTTTCATCACACACTCCCATATCGTATTGAGATTTATCCCCCACTGGTTCCTCAAACACTCACATATTGTATTGAGGTTTATCCCCCTCTAGTTCCTCACACACTCCCATATTGTATTGAGGTTTATCCCCCACTGTTTCATCACACACTCCCATATTGTATTGAGGTATATACCCCACTGGTTCCTCACACATTCCCATATTGAATTAAGGTTTATCCCCCAGTGGTTTCTTACACATTCTTATATTCTATTGAGGTTTATCCCCCACTGTTTCCTCACACACTCCCACATTGTATTGAGGTTTATCCCCCACAGGATCCTCACACACTCCCATATTGTATTAAGGTATATCCCCCAATGGTTCCTCACAACTTCCCATATTGTATTGAGGTTTATTCCCCACTGGTTCCTCACTTACTCCAACATTGTATTGAGGTTTATCCCTTATTGGTTCCTCATACACTCCCATGTTGTATTGAGGTTTATCCCCCACTGGTTTCTCAAACACTCCCATATTGTATTGAGGTTTATCCCCCACTTCTTCCTCACACACTCCCATATTGTATTGAGGTTTATACCTAATTGGTTCCTCAAACACTCCCATATTGTTTTGAGGTTTATCCCCCAATGGTTCCTCACACACTCCCATATTGTATTGAGGTTTAAAAACACTGGTTCCTCACACACCCATATTGTATAGAAGTTTATCCCCCTTGGTTTCTCACAAGCTCCCATATTGTATTAAGATTTATCCCTCAATGGTTACTCACACACTCCTATATTGCATTGATGTTTATATGCCCTTGTTCCTCTTAAACTACTATATCGTATTCAGGTTTATACCCCACTGGTTCCTCACACACTCCCATTTTATGTTGAGTTTTTTTACCCCACTTGTTCTTCACACACTCGCATATTGTATTGAGGTTTATCCACCCACAGGCTCTCCAAACACTCCCATATTGTATTGAGGTTTATCCAGCTCTGGTTCCTCACATACTCCAATATTGAATTGATGTTTTTCCCCCACTGTTTCCTCACTCACTCCCATATTATATTGACGTTTTTTCCCCATTGGTTCCTCATACACTCCCATATTGTATTGAGGTTTATCCCCCACTTGTTCCTCACACATTCCCATATTGTATTGAGGTTTATACCCAACTGGTTCCTCAAACACTCCCATATTGTATTGATGCTTATCTCGCCCTGATTCCTCACACACTCCCATATTGTATTGAAGTTAATAACACACTGGTTCCTCACACACTCCCATATTGTATTGAGGTTTATCCCCCACTGTTTCCTCACACATCCCCATATTATATTGAGGTTTATACCCCGCTGGTTCCTCAAACACTCCAATAATGTATTAAGGTTTATACCCCACTGCTTCCTCACACACTCCCATATTTCTTGAGGTTTATCCCCCACTGGTTCCTCACATATTTCCATATTGTATTAAGGTTTATCCCCCACTGGTTCCTCACACACTCCCATATTATATTGAGGTGGATACCCGACTGGTTTATCACACTCCCATATTGTACTGAGGTTTATCCCCCACTAGTTCCTCAAAAACTCCCATATGTCTTGAGGTTTATCCCCCACTGGCTCCTCACACACTCCCATATTGTATTGAGTTTTATCCTCCAATGGTTCCTAAAACATTCCCATATTGTTAATAGGTTTATGCCACTCTGGTTTCCCACAGACTCCCATATGGTATTTAGGTTTATACCCCACTGGATCCACAGACACACAAATATTGTATTGAGGTTCATCCCCCACTACTTCCTTACACACTTCCATATTGTACTGAAGTTTATCCCCCTCTGGATCATCACACACTCCCATATTGTATTGAGGTTTATACCCTCTGCTTCCTCACCCACTCCCATATTGTACTGAGGTTTATCCCCCACTGGTTTCTCACACACTCTCATATTCTATTGAGGTTTATCCTCCACTGGGTCCTCAAAGACTCACATTTTGTACTGAAGTTTATCCTCCACTGGTTAATCACAGTCTCCCATATTGTATTGAAATGTATCCCCCACTGGTTCCTCACAACTTCCATATTGTATTGAGGTTTATTCCCCACTGGTTCCTCAAAACTCCCATATTGTATTGAGTTTTGTCCCTTACAGGTTCCTCACATCCACCCATATTGTATTAAGGTTTTTCCCCCACTGGTTCCTCACACACTCCCATATTATAGTGAGGTTCATCCCCCACTGGTTCCTCAAACATTCAAATACTGGATTGAGGTTTATACCCGATTTGTTATTCACACCCTCCAATATTTTATTGAGGTTTATACCCTATTAGTTATTCACACACTCCAATATTGTATTGAGGTTTATACCCCACTGGTTGCTCACACACTCCTATATTGTATTGAGTTTTATACCCCACTAGTTCCTCACACACTCCCATATTGTGTTGAGGTTTATCCCCCACTGGTTCCTCACACACTCTCATATTTTACTGAGGTTATTACCCCCGGGTTCCTCACGTACTCCCATATTTTATTGAGGTTTATCCCCAGTGATTTTTCACACGATCCCATATTGTATTGAGGTTTTTCTCTCACTGGTTCCTTGCACACTACCATATTGTATTGAGGTTTATGCCCCACTGGTTCCTCACACACTCCCATATTGTATTGAGGTTTCGCATATTGAGGTTTGGCATATTGTTTGAGGTTTATTCCCCCTGGTTTCTCACACGGTCCCATATTTTATTGAGGTTTATCCCCCACAGGATCCTCACACACTCCCATATTGTACGGAGGTTTATCCCCACTTCTTCCTCACACACTCCCATATTGTATTAAGGTTCATACCCTACTGGTTCGTCACACACCCCCATATTATATTAAGGTTTATGCCCCACTGGTTCCTCACACACTCCCATATTGTATTGAGGTTTATCCCCCACTGGTTCCTCACACACTCCCATATTATATTGAGGTTTATACCTTACTGGTTCCTCACACACTTCCATATTGCCTTGTTTATCCCCCTCTGGTTCCTTACACACTCCCATATTGTATTGAGGCTTTTACCCCCCTTGTTCCTCACACATTCCCATATTGTACAGAGGTTTATCCCCCAGTGGTTCCTCATACACTCCATATTGTATTGAGGCTTATCCCCCACTGGTTCCTCACACACTCCCATGTTGTATTGAGGTTTATACCGAATTAGTTCCCCACACACTCCCATATTGCCTTTTTTATCCCCCACTGGTTCCTTACACACTCCCATATTGTATTGAGGTTTATCCCCCACTGGTTTCTCACACACTCTCATATTCTATTGAGGTTTATCCCCCACTGGTTACTCACACACTCCCATATTGTACTGAAGTTTACAACCCACTGGTTCCTCTCACACTCCCATATTGTATTGAGGTATATAGCCTACTGGTTCCTCATACACTCCCATTTTGTAATGAGGTTTATCCCCCAATGATTCCTGATACACTCCTTATATTGTATTGAGGTTTATCCCTCATTAGTTCCTCAAAAACACCCATATTGTATTGAGGTTTATACCCCACTGGTTCCTCACAATCTCCCATATTGTATTGATGTCTATTCCCCACTGGTTACTTACCTACTGTAATGAAGTTTATCCTCTTATGGTTCCTCAAACACTCCTATATTGTATTTAGGTTTATTCCCCACTAGTCCCTCACACACTCTCACATTGCATTGACGTTTATCCCCCACTGGCTCCTCACAACCTCACATATTGTATTGAGGTTTATCCTTCACTAGTTCCTCACACACTCCCTTATCTAACTCAACTTTTATCATCCACTGATTCCTCACGCACTTCCATATTGTAATGAGGTTTATACCTTACTGGTTCCTCACACACTCCCATATTGTACTGAGGTTTTCCCCCAATGGTTCGTCACACAATCCCATACTGTATTGATGTTTATCTCCCACTGGTACCTCACACATTCCCATAATGTATTGAGGTTTATACCCCACTGTTTCCGAATACACTCCAATATTGTATTGATGTTTATCCCCCATTGGTTCCTTACACACTCCCATATTGTATTGAGGTTTCTCCCCTACTGGTTCCTCACACACTGACATATTGTATTGAGGTCTATTCCCCACTAGTTCCAAAAACACATTCCTCTCTTGTGTTGAGGTTTATCCTCCAATGGTTACTCAAACACTCCCATATTATATTGAGGTTTATCCCCACTGGTTCCTCAAACACTCCCATATTGCATTGAAGTTTATCCCCCACTGGTTCCTCACACACTCCCGTATTGTATTGCGGTTTATCCCTCACTGGTCCCTCACACACTCCCATATTGTATTATTGAGTTTTATACCCTAATGGTTCCTCACACACTCAAATATTGCATTGACGTTTATGCTCCACTGGTTCGTTAGGCACTTACCTATTGAAATGAGGTTTATCTCTTACCGTTTCCTCACATACTCCCTTATCGTATTGATGTTTATCCTCCACTGGTTGCTTAAACACTCCCATATTATTTTGGGGTTTATCCCCCCCCCCCCCGGTTCTTCAGACACTCCCATATTGTATTGAGCTTTATCCACCACTGTTTCCTCACACACTCCCATATTGTATTGAGGTTTATCCCCCAATGGTTCCCCACACACTCCCATATTGTATTGAGGTTTATCCCCCACTGGTTCCTCACACACTCCAATATTGTTTTGAGGTTTATCCCCCACAGGTTTCTCACACACTCAAATTGTATCGAGGTTTCTCCTCCAATGGTTCCTCACACACACCCATATTGTATTCATGTTTATTCCCACTGGTTCCACAAACACTTTCCCCTATTGTATTGAGGTTTATTCTCCAATGGTTCCTCACACACTCCCATATTGTATTTTGGTTTATCTCCCACTGGTTCCTCAATCACTCCCATATTGTATTGAGGTTTATCCCCCACAAGTCCCTGACACACTCCCATACTGTATTGAGTTTTATACCCCAGTGGTTTCTCACACACTCCCATATTGCAGTGACGTTTATCCCCCACTGATTCCTCACACACTCACATATTGTATTGAGGTTTATCCTTCACTGGCTCCTCACACACTGCCTTATTGTATTGAGGTTTATCCTCCACTGGTTCCTCACACACTCCTATATTATATTGAGGTTTATCCCCCACTAGTTCCTCACACACTCCCATATTGTTCTGAGGTTTATCCCCCATTGGTTCCTCACACACTCCCATATTGTATTGAGGTTTATCCCCCACTGTTTCCTCACACATTCCCATATTGTACCGAGGTTTATTCCCCAGTGGTTCCTCACACACTCCCATATTGTATTGAGGTTTATCCTCCAATGTTTCCTCACACCCATATTGTATTGAGGTTTATACCCAAATGGTTCCTCACACACTCCCATATTACATTGACGTTTATCCTCACTGGTTCCTCACACACTCACATATTGTATTGAGGTTCATCTCCCACTGACTCGTCACACACTCCCTTATTATATTGAAATTTATCCTCCACTGGTTCCTCAAACATTCCCATATTGTATTGAGGTTCATCCCCCACTGCTTCCTCACACACTCCTATATTTTATTCAGGTTTTTCCACCACTGGTTCCTCACACACCTATATTGTATTGAGATTTATCTCCAAATGGTTCCTGACACACTCCCATATTGTATTGAGGTTTATGCCCCACTGGTACCTCACGACCTCCCATAAATTATTGAGGTTTATCCCCCATTGGTTCCTAACACACTTCCATATTGTATTGAGGTTTCTCCCCCACTGGTTCCTCCACATTTCCATATTGTATTGAGGTTTATTCCCCACTGGTTAAACAAACACATTCCCCTATTGTATTGAGGCTTATTCTCCAATGGTTCCTCATACACTCCCATATTGTATTGATGTTTATCCCCCACTGTTTCCTCAAACACTCCCATATTGCATTGAGGTTTATCCCCCACTGGTTCCTCACACACTCCCATATTGTATTGAAGTTTATTCCCCACTAGTCCCTCACACAGTCCCATATTGTATTGAGTCTTATACCCCAATGGTTCCTCTCACACTTCCATATTGTATTGAGGTTTATTCCCCACTGGTTAAACAAACACATTCCCTATTGTATTGAGGCTTATGCTCCAATGGTTCCTCACACACTCCCTTATTGTATTGATGTTTATCCTACACTGGTTCCTCACACACTCCCATATTGTATTGAGGTTTGTCCCCCACTGGTTCCTCACACACTCCCATATTGTATTGAGGTTTATCCACCACTGGCTCCTCACACACTCATATAATGTACTGAGGTTTATCCCCTAATGGTTCCTCACACACTCCCATATTGCATTGAGGTTTATCCCCCACTGGTTCCTCACACACTCCCATATTGTATTGAGGTTTTAACCCAACTGGTTTATCACACACCCCAATATTGTATTGAGGTTTATCCTCAACTGGTTTCACACACACTCCCATATTGTATTGAGGTTTTTACCCCAAGGGTTCCTCACATACTCCCAAATTGTATTGAGGTTTATCCCCCACTAGTTTCACACACTCTCATATTGTATTGAGGTTTATACACCACTGGTTACTCACACACTCCCTTATTGTATTTAGGTTTATACCCCATTGGTTCCTCATACACTCCCATATTGTATTGAGGTTTATGCCAACTGGTTTTCACATATTCTCATATTGTATTGAGGTTTACTCCCTACTGGATTTCAAACGTTACACTACTGCAGTGAGGTTTATCCCCCATTGGTTCCTCAATTGCTTCCACATTGTACAGAGGTTTATCCCCCACTGGTTCATCACACACTCCCATATTGCATTGAGGTTTATACCCCACTGGTTCCTCATACACTCCCATATTGTATTGAAGTTTATCCCCCACTGGTTTCTCACACACTCCCGTACTGTATTGAGGTTTATCCCCCACTGGTTCCTCACACACTCCCGTATTGTATTGAGGTGTATACCCCACTGTTTCCTTAGACTCCCATATTGTATTGAGGTTTTTCCCCCAATGGTTCCTCACGCACTACCATATTGTCTTGAGGTTTATCCCCCTCTTTTTCGTCATACGCTCCTATATTGCATTGAGGTTTATCCCCCACTGGTTCCTCACACACTCCCATATTGTATTGAGGTGTATACCCCACTGTTTCCTTAGACTCCCATATTGTATTGAGGTTTTTCCACCAATGGTTCCTCACACACTCCCATATTGTCTTGAGGTTTATCCCCCACTGTTTCGTCATACACTCCTATATTACACTGAGGTTTATCCACTGCTGTTTCTTCATACACTCCCATATTGTATTTAGGTTTATGCCCCACCGGTTCCTCCCAGAGTCCCATTTTGTATTTAGGTTTATACCGCACTGGTTCCACACACACTCCCATATTGCATTAAGGTTTATCCCCCACTGGTTCCTCACTCCCATATTGTATTGAGGTTTATCCCCCACTGTTTCCTCACACACTCCCATATTGTATTGAGGTTTATACCCTACTGGTTCCTCACACACTCTCATATTGTATTGAGGTTTATCCCCCTCTGGTTTCTGACACACACTCTCATATTCTTTTGAGGTTTATCCCCCAATGATTCCTCACACACTCCTATATTATATTGAGGTTTATCCGCCACTGGTTTCTCAGAAACTCCAATATTGTATTGAGGTTTATACCCCACTGGTTTTTCACACACTCCCATATTGTATTAAGGTTTTTACCCCACTTGTTCCTCACACACTCCTAAATTGTCTTGACCTTTATACCGCACTGGTTCCTCACACACTCGTATATTCTATTGAGGTTTATTCCCCATTGGTTCCTCACACACTCATATTGTATTGAGGTTTATACCCCACTGGTTCCTCACACACTCCCGTATTGTATTGAGGGTTATCCCCCACTGGTTCCTCACACACTCCCATATTGCATTGAGGTTTTTACCCCATCGGTTCCTCGCACACTTCCATATTGTTTTGAGGTTTATAATCCACTGGTTCCTCACACATTCCCATATTGTATTGAGGTTTATCCCCCACTGGTTCCTAACACATTCCTATATTGTACTGAGATTTATACCCCATTGGTTTCTCACACACTCCCATATTGTAGTGAGGTTTATCCCATACTGGTTCCTCACACACTCCCATATTGTAATGGGGTTTATACCCCACTGGTTCCTCACACACTCCCATATTGCATTGAGGTTTATCCCCTAATGGTTCGTCATACATTCCCAAATTGTATTGAGGTTTGTACCCCATTGGTTACTCACACACTCCCATATTGCATTGAGGTTTAACCCCCAGTAGTTCATCATACACTCCAATATTGCATTGAGGTTTATCCCCCAATGGTTCCTGAGACACTCCTTATAGTGCATTCAGGTTTTTCCCCCAGTAGTTCCTCATATACTCCTATATTGTATTGAGGTTTATACCCCACTGGTTCCTCACACACTCCCATATTGCACTGAGGTTTATCCCCCACTGGTTCCTCACACACTCCCACATTGTACCGAGGTTTATACCCCACTGGTTCCTCACACACTCCCATATTATTTTGAGTTTTTTTTTCCCCACTGTTTCCTCACACACTCCCATAAATATACTGACGTTTATACCCCACTGATAAACCTCAATACAATATGGGACTGTGTGCGAAAAGAGTGGGGGATAAACCTCAATACAATATGCGAGTGTGTGACAAATCAGTGGGGGATAAAACTCAGAAGAATATGGGGTTGTGTGAGAAATCACTGAGGGAAAATCCTAAATACATTATGGGAGTTTTGAGAAACCAGAGAGTTATAAACTTCAATACATTATGGGAGTGTGATAAGCAAGTGTCGGATAAACCTCAATATAATATGTAAGTGTATGAAAAATCCGTGGGGGGTAAACCTCAAAACAATATGGAAGTGTTTGAGGAACCAGAGGGGGATAAACCTTAAAACAATATGGGAGTGTTTGAGAAACCAATGGGGAATGAACCTCAATACAATATGGGAGTCTGTGCGAAACAAGTGGGGGATAAACGTCAATAAAATATAAGAGTGTGAGAGAAAAAAGTGGGGTATGAACCTCAATATAATATGGGAGTGTGTGAGAAACCATTGGGGTATATGCCTCAATACAAAATGGGAGTGTAACAAGCCAGTGGGGGATAAACCTCAATACAATTTGGGAGTGTACGAGAAACCAGTTAGGGATAAAACTCAATACAGTGAGGGAGTTCGTGAGAATTCAGTGGGGGATAAGCCTCAATATAATATGGAAGTGTGAGAAACCAGTGGGGGATAAACCTCAATACGATATGGGACTGTGTGAGATACCATTGGGAAAAAAGTCAATAAAATTTGGGAGTGTATAAGAAACCAGTGCGGGATAAACCCTCAGTACTATATGTGAGTGTGTGAGAAACCAGTGGGGGATAAACCTCAAAAAAGTATAGAATTGTGTGAGAAAAAAGTGAGGGATAGACCTCAACACAATATGGGAGAGTGTGAGAAACCAGTGGGGGATAAACCTCAATACAATATGGGAGTGTGTGAGAAACCATTGGGGAATAAACCTCAATACAATATGGGAGTATATGATAAACCAGTGAGGGATACCCCTCAATACAATATGGCAATATGTGAGAAACCAGGTTGGGATAAGCCTCAATAGAATATGGGAGTGTGTGAGAAACCTCAATACAATATGGGAGTGTGTCTTAGAAACCAGTGGGGGATAAGCTTCAATACAATATGGGACTGTGTGAGATAAAAGTGGGGGTAAACCTCAATACAATATGGGAGTGTGTGACAAACCAGTGGGTATAAATATCAGTACAATATGAGGTTATGTGAGAAATCAATAGAGGAAAATCCTAAATACAATAGGGGAATATGAGAAAAACCGGTGGGGAAAAATACCTCTTTACAATATGGGAGTTTGTGAGAAACCAGCGGCGGATAAACCTCAAAAACAATATGAGAGTGTATGAAAAATCATTGGGGGATGAACCTCAATACAATATGGGAGTGTGTGAGAAACCAGAGGGGGATAAATCTCATTACAATTTGGGAGAGTTTGAAAAACCAGTGGGGAATAAACCTCAATATAATATGGGGGTATGTGCGAAATAAGCGGGGGATAAACGTCAATATAATATTGGAGCGTGTGAGAAAACATTGGGGAAAAAACCTCAAAAAATATAGGATTGTGTGAGAAAAGAGTGGGGATAAACCTCAATACAATATGGGAGTGTGTGAGAAACCAGACTAGGATAAACCTCACTACAATATGGGAGTGTTTGAGAAACCAGAGGGGGATAAACCTCAAAACAACATGGGGGAGTGTCTAAGAAACCAGAATGTGATAAACCTGATTACAATATGGTAGTGTGTGAGAAACCAGTAGAGGATAAATCACAATACAATATGTGAGTGTGTGAGAAACCAGTGGGAGATAAACACTAATACAATATGGGAGTGTGTGAGAAAACAGTGGGGGATAAACCTCAATACATTATGGAAGCGTTTGAAAAACCAGTGAAGGATAAACCTCAATACAATGTTGGAATATGTGAGAAACCAGTGGGGGATAAATCTCAATAAAATATGTAAGTGTGTGAGAAACCAGTGGGGCATAAAACTTAATACAATATGGGAGTGTGTGAGCAAACAATGGGGAAAAAGCCTCAATACAATATGGAAGTTTGTGAGGAACCAGTGGGGGATATACCTCAACACAATATGTGAGTTTTTGAGAAACCATTGAGTGATACAACTCAATATAAAATGGTATTGTGTGAGAAACCAATGGGGGATACACCTCAATACAGTTAGGAAGTGTGTGAGAATCCGGTGGGAGATGAACCAATACAATATGGGAGTGTTTGAGAAACCAGTGGAGGATAAACCTTAATACAATATGGGAGCGTATGAGAAATAATTGGGGGATAAACCTCAAAACAATATGGGAGTGTGTGAGAAACCAGTTGGGGATAAACATCAATACAATATGGGAGAGTATGAGAAGCAAGTTAGGGATAAACTTCAATACAGTATGGGAGCCTTTGAGAAACAAGTGGGGGATAAACCTCAGTAGAATATGGGAGCGTGTGCGAAACCAGTGCGGGATAAACCTCATTAGAATATGGGAGTAGATGAGAAACCAGTGTGGGAAAGATCTCATTAGAATATGGGAGTGGGTGAGAAACCAGTGGGGGATAAACCTCAATACAATATTGGAGTATGTGAAAAACCAGTGGGAGATAAACCTCATGCAATATGGAAGTGTATGAGAAACCAGTGGGGGATAAACCACATTTTAATATTTGAGTTTCTCAAAAACCAGTGAGGGATAAACTTTAATACAATATGGGAGTGTGTGAGAAACTAGTGGGGGATAAAACTCAATACAATATGGGAGTGCGTGATAAACCAGTGATGCATAAACCTCAATACAGTATGGGAAAGTGTGAAAAACCATTGGGGATAAACCTCAAAACAAAAAGGGAGTTTCTGAGAATACAGTGGGGGATAAACCTCAATACAATATGGGAGTGTTTGAGAAACAAATGGGGGATAAACCTCAATACAATATAGGAATGTGTAGTAAACCAGTGGGGTTATACCTCAATATATTTGAGGGTGTGTGAGAAACCACTGGGGGAAAAATCTCAGTGCAATATGGGAGTGTGTGAGAAACCAGTGGGGATAAACCTCAATACAATATGGGAGTGTTTGATAAAGAAGTGGGGGATAAACCACAATACAATATAGGAATGTGTGTGACTCGATTGAGGGATAAACCTCATACAATATGGGAGTGTATGAGAAGCTACAGGGGGATAAACCTTAATACAATATCAGAGTCTGTGATAAACCAGTGGTAGACAAACCTCAATACAATATGGGAGTGTATGAGAAAATCATTTGGGGGCTAAACTTCAAACAGTATGGGAGTGTGTGAGAAACCAGTGGGGGATAAACCTCAATACAATATGGGAGTGTGTGAGAAACCAGTGGGGGAGAAACCTCAATATAAAATGGGATTGTGTGAGAAACAAGGGAGGGGATAAACCTTAATGATATATGGGAGCGTATGAGAAACCAGTGGGCAATAAATCTAAATACAGTATATGAGAGATTGAGAAACAGTGGAAGATAAACCTTAATACAATATGGGAGTGTGTGAGAAAACAGTGGGGTATAAACTTCAATGCAATATTGGATTGTATAAGAAACAAGTGAGGGATAAAGCTCAATAGAATATGTGAATATGTGAGAAACCAGTAGGGGATAATCTTTAATACAATAAGGAGTGTGTGAGACCAGTGTGGGATAAACCTTAATAGAAAATGGGAGTGTGTGAGCAACTAGTAGGGGATAAAACTCAATACAATATGGGAGTGTTTGAGAAACCAGTGAGGGAATAAACCTCAAAATAATATTTGAGTGTGTGAGAAAACAGTGGGGGATAAACCTAAATATGATATGGGAGTATGTGAAAAACAGTTGGGGATAAACCTTAATACAATATGGGAGTGTGTGAGAAACAAGTGGGGGAAAAACCTCAATACAATATGGGAGGGTGTGATAAACCAGTGGGGGATAAACCTCAATATAATATGGCAATGTGTTAGAAACCAGGTTGGGTTAAACCTTAACAAAATATGGGAGTGTGTGAGAAACCAGAGGTGGATAAACCTCAATAAAATATGGGATTGTGCGTTAGAAACCTGAGGGGGATACACCTCAATAACAATATGGGAGTCTGTGAGAAACCAGTGTGAGGTAAACCTTAACACAATAATGGACTGTGTGAGAAAACAGTGAGGGATAAACTTGAATACAATATGCGAGTGGTTGAGAAACCAGTAGGGGATAAGACACAATACAATATATGAGTGTATGAGAAACCAATGGGAGATAAACCTTAATTCAATTATGGATTGCGTGAGAAAACAGTGGGGATAAACCTCAATACGATATGGGAGTGTTTGAGAAACCAGTGAAGGATAAACGTTAATACAATATTGGAGAATGTGAGAAATCAGTGAGGGATAAACCTCAATACAATATGGGAGTGTGTGAGAAACCATTGTGGGATAAACCTCAATACAATATTGGAGTATGTGAGAAACCAGTAAGGGATAAAACTCAATATAATATGGGAGTGTGTCAGCAAGCAGAGGGGGATAGACCTCATTACAATATGGGAGTTTGTGAGGAATCAGTGGGGGATAAACCTCAATACAAAATGGAAGTATATGAGAAACCAATTCGGGATATACCTCAATATAATATACAAGTGTTTGAGAAACCAGTGAGGGAAAAAACCTCAAGACAATATGGAAGTGTGTGAGAATCCAGTGGTGGATAAACCAATACAATATAGGAGTGTTTGAGAAGCCAGTGGGGGATAAACTTTAATACAATATGGGAGCGTATGAGAAACTAGTGGGGGATAAACCTCAGTACAATATGGAAATGTGTGAAAAACAAGTTAGGGATAAACCTCAATATAATATGGAAGCGCATGAGAAACAAGTGGGGGATAAACCTCAATACAATATTGGAGCGTGTGAGAAACAAGTGAGGGATAAACCTCAATAGAATATGGGAGCGTGTGTGAAACCAATGTGGGAAAACCTCAATAGAATATTCAGTGGGTGAAAAACCAGTGGGGGATAAACCTTAATAGAATATGGGAGTGTGTTAGAAACCAGGGGGGGATAAACCCCAATACAATATGTGAGTGTGTCAAAAACCAGTGGGGGATAAACTTTAATACAATATGGGAGTGTGTGAGAAACTAGTGGGGAATGAAACTCAGTACAATATGGAAGTGCGTGATAATCCATTTGGGGATAAACCTCAGTACAATATAGGATTGTGTGAGAAACCATTGGGGGAAAAACCTCAATAGAATATGGGAGTGTGTAAGAAACTAGTGGGGGATAAACTTCAATACAATATGGGAGTGTATGATAAAACAGTGGTGGACAAACGTTAATAAAATGTGGGAGCGTGTGAGAAACAGTGGGGGATAGATCTAAATAATACAATATGGGAGCAATTAAAAAAACCAGTGGAGGATAAACATCAATAAAATATGGGAGTGTGTGAGAAACAGTGGGGGATAAACCTCAATGCAATATAGGATTGTGTGAGAAACCAGTGAGGGATAAACCTGAATGTAATATGTGAATGTGTGATAAACCATTAGGGGATAAACCTCAATAGAATAAGGAGTGTGTGAGAAATCAGTGGGGGGTAAGCCTTAATAAAAATGGGAGTGTGAGAAAGCAGTAGGGAATAAACATCAATACAATATGGGAGTGTGTGAAAAACCCGTGATGGAATAAACCTCAATGCAATATGGGGGTGTGTGAGAAAACAGTGGAGGATAAACCTAATCACAATATGGGAGTGTGTGAGAAACCATTGGCAGATAAACCTCAATACAATATGCGAGTGTGTGAGAAACCAGTGAGGGATAAACCTCAATACAATATGTGAATCTGTGAGAAACTAGTAGGGGATGAACCTCAATACAATAAGGAGTGTATGAGAAACCAGTGGGGGATAAACCTCATAGGAAAATGGGAGTGTGTGAGTAACCAGTGGGGGAGAAACCTCAATATAATATGGGAGTGTGTGAGAAACCAGTGGGGGATAAAATTCAATACAGTATGTGAGCTATTGAAAAACCAGTGAAGGATAAACCTCAATACAATATGGGAGTGTGTGAAAAAACAGTGGGGTATAAACCTCATTGCAATTTGGGATTGTGTTAGAAACCAGTGAGGGATGAACCTCAATACAATATGTGAATGTGTGAGTAACCAGTAAGGGATAAACCTCAATGGAATATGGAAGTGTGTGAGAAACTAGTGGGGAATAAACTTCAATACAATATGGGAGTGTATGATAAACCAATGGTGGATAAACCTTAATAAAATGTGGGAGCGTGTGAGAAAAAGTGGGGATAAATCTAAATAATACAATATGGGAGCGATTAAAAAAAACAGTGGAGGATAAACATCAATACAATATGGGAGTGTGTGAGAAAACAATGGGGGATAAACCTCAATGCAATATAGGATTGTGTGAGAAACTGGTGAGGGATAAACTTGAATAAAATATGTGAATGTGTGAGAAACCAGTAGGGGATAAACCTCAATAGATTAAGGAGTGTGCGAGAAATCAGTGGGGGATAAACCTTAATAGAAAATGGAAGTGTGTGAGAAAGCAGTAGGGAATAAACATCAATACAATATGGGAGTATGTGAGAAACCCGTGATGGAATAAACCTCAATGCAATACGGGAGTGTGTGAGAAAACAGTGGGGGATAAACCTAATCATAATATGGAAGTGTGTGAGAAACCATTAGCAGATAAACCTCAATACAATATGTGAGTGTGTGAGAAATCAGTGAGGGATAAACCTCAATACAATATGTGAATCTGTGAGAAACCAGTAGGGGATGAACCTCAATACAATAAGGAGTGTATGAAAAACCAGTGGGGGATAAACCTCATAGGAAAATGGGAGTGTGTGAGTAACCACTGGGGGAGAAACCTCAATATAATATGGGAGTGTGTGAGAAACCAGTGGGGGATAAATCTCAATACAATGTGTGAGCTATTGAAAAACCAGTGAAGGATAAACCTCAATACAATATGGGAGTGTGTGAAAAAAAACAGTGGGGTATAAACCTCATTGCAATTTGGGATTGTGTTAGAAACTAGTGAGGGATAAACCTCAATACAATATGTGAATGTGTGAGGAACCAGTAGGGGATGAACCTCAATACAATTAGGAGTGTGTGAGAAACCAGTGTGGGATAAACCTTAAGACAATATGGGAGCGTATGAGAAACTAGTGGGAGATAAACCTCAGTACAATATCAGAGTGTGTGAGAAACCAGTTGGGGATAAATCTCAATACAATATGGGATTGTATGAGAAACAAGTGGAGGAATAGACCTCAATATAATATGGAAGTGTGTGAGAAAACAGTTAGGTATTAACCTAGATGCAATATGGGAGTGTGTGAAAAACCATTGGCAGATAAGCCTCAATACACTATGGGAGTTTATCAGAAACCAGTGGGGGACACACCTCAATACGATAGGGGCGGGTGTGAGAAATCAGTGGAGAATAAACTTCAATACAATATGGGAGTGTGTTATAAACCAATAGGGGATAAACCTCAATACAATATGGCAATGTGTCAGAAACCAGGTTAGGATAAACCTCAAAAAAATATGGGAGTGTGTGAGAAACCAGAGGGAGATAAACCTTAATACAATATGGGAGTGTGCGTTAGAAACCAGAGGAGGATAAACCTCGATATAATATGGGAGTCTGTGAGAAACCAGTGAGGGTTACAAATGAATACAATATGGATGTGTGTGAGACACTAGTGTGGGATAAACCTGAATACAATATGGGAGTGTTTTGGAAACCAGTATTGGATAAATCACAATACAATATGTGAGTATGTGAGAAACCAGTGGGAGTAAACCTTAATACAATAATGGATAGCGTAAGTCAACAGTGAGAGATAAACCTCAATACAATATGGGAGTGTTTGAGAAACCAGTGAAGGATTAACCTCAATACAATATTGAAGAATGTGAGAATCCAGTGGGGGATAAACCTCAATACAATATAAGAGTGTTTTAGAAAGCAGTGGGGGATAAACCTCAATACAATATGGGAGTGTTTTGGAAACCAGTGGGGGATAAACCTCAGTACAATATGGGAGTGTGTAAGAAACCAGTGGGGGATAAACCTCAAGTCAATATGGGAGCATGTGAAAAACCAGTGGAGGATAAACCTCAATACAATATGGGACTCTGTGAGAAAAAAGTGGAGGATAAACCTCAATACAATATGGGAGCTTGTGACAAATCAATGGGGGATAAAACTTAATACAATATGAGGCTGTGTGAGAAATCAATCGAGGAAAATCCTCAATACAATATGGGAGTATTTGAGAAACCATTGGGGTACATACTTCAATACAATATGGGAGTGTGAAAAACTAGTGGCGGATAAATCTCAATACACTATGATAATGTGTGAAAAATCAGTGGGGGATAATCCTCAACACAAAAGGGAGTGTGTGAGAAACCAGAGGGGGATAAACCTCAACACAATATGGGAGAGTTTGAGAAACCATTAGGGGGGTATGTGCGAAACAAGTGGGGGATAAGCATCAATGAAATATGGGATTGTGTGAGAAACCATTGGGGGTTAAACCTCAATACAATATGGGAGTGTGTGAGAAAGCAGTGGGGTATAAACCTTAATACAAAATATGAGTGTGAGAAACCAGTGGGAATAAACCTCAATACAATGTGGGAGTGTGTGAGAAACCGGTGGGGGATAAACCTCAATACAATGTGGGAGTGTGTGAGAAACCAGTGGGGGATAAAACTCAATACAATATGTAAGTTTGTAAGAATTCAGTTGGGGATAAACCTCAATACAATATGGAAGTGTGAGAAACCAGTGGAGGATAAACCTCATACGAAATGCAGGTGTAATATACCAGTGGGAGAAAAACCTCAATAGAATATGGGAGTGTGTGAGAAAACAGTGCGGGATAAAACCTCAATACAATATGGAAGTGTGTGAGAAACCAGTGGGGGATAAACCTCAAAAAAATATAGGATTGTATGAGAAAAGAGTGAAGGATGAATCTCAATACAATATGGGAGTGTGTGAGAAACCAGTGGGGGATAAACCTCAATAAAATGTGAGTGTGTGAGAAACAAGCGGGGACTAAGTCTAAATACAATATGGGAGTGTGTGAGAAAGCGGTGGGGGATAAACCTCAATAAAATATAGGATTTTGTGAGAAAAGAATGAGGGATAAACCTCAATTCAATATGGAAGTGTGTGAGAAACTAGTGGAGGATAAACCTTAGTACAATATGGCAATGTGTGAGAAACCAAGTTGGAATAAACCTCAATACAATTTGGGAGTGTGATAGAAACCAAAAGAGTGTAGTTGAGAGAGCAGAAAACGGTGTGTTGAAATGGTTTGGACATATGGAACGAATGAGTGAGGAAAGATTGACGAAGAAGATATATGTTTCAGAGTTGGAGGGAACAAGGAGAAGTGGGAGATCAAATTGGAGGTGGAAGGATGGAGTCAAAGGGAATTTGAGCGGTCAGGGCCTGAACATGCAGGAGCGTGAAAGGTGTTCCCGGAAGACAGTGAAATGGAACGATGTGGTATACCGGGGTCGACGTGTTATCATTGGGCTGAATCAGGGCATATGAAGCGTCTAGGGTAAACCACAGAAAGGACTGTGGGGCCTGGTTGTGGAAAGGGAGCTGTGGTATCAGTGCATTACAAATGACCGCTAGAGGCTGAGTGTGAGCGAATATGGCCATTTCATCTGTCTCCTGGCGCTACCTCGCCAACGAAGGGAGTGACGATGCTATTTCCCTCGGGGCGGGGTGGCATCAGGAGTGGATGGGGGCGAGGAAATGTAAATATGTACATGTGTATAAGTGTATGTGTATGTATGTATATATGTGTATGTGTATGTATGTATGTATATATGTGCATGTTGCTATGTATATATATCTACTATGCATATGTGTGCAAATATGTATATATGTGTGTATGTGGGGGGGATGAGTATATCTTCGTCTGTTTCCTGGCGCTTCCTCTCTGACGCGGGAAACAACGATCAAGTATA
>JAYMFT010390240.1:0-19760 GCA_038088735.1 Panulirus argus
AAAAAAAAAAAAAAAATATATATATATATATATATATATGTGTGTACTCTGCATATATGTTCATGTATGTAAATATGTGTGTATGTGAGGGGGATGGGTCTTTCTTCGTCTGTTTCCTGGCGCTACCTCGCGGACGTGGGAAACAGCGATCAAGTATAATAAATATAAATAAAATATATATAATATATGAAGGTAAAATCACACTTCAGTAGGAGTTCATAGAGTTTTATTTAACATGCAGTTTATCTATATATCTATATATATATATATATATATATATGTATATATATATATATATATATTATATATATATATATATTGGAAGAGGTCACAGTGGTGAGCGTGATCTAGTGTATGCGTAAAGCCACAAGGTGGCTTTATGCATATGTATATATATATATGGTATATTCATATATTGATGGAGAATATGAATATATATTTACACAATGCACTTGCTGTACAACACAAGAGAGTGCAAAGGCTATAAGTCTAGGATACCCCATCCAAGGGCTGCTGCAGCTCGAAGATTGCATTACAGACATTTGGTAGTAGGGACAGGTTGGATTCATTTGAAGAAAAAAGGTCTCAGACAAGACTTCATTTTCTTTCATCAGCTGATGATAAAACTGCCAGGTGGGCTAAAGTTGGCTCTTCACCTGTGTTGGAGCTTCATGCAGGCATAGTCCAGCAACACTATAATATATATGTATTTTATATTGATATAAGGACCACACTTTTATTCTCCAGCTCCCCAAGTTTCTTCAGAGATATTGATTGAAATATGTCAGTCCTGTATACTTCACTATTGATTCATGAACACAAAGTTCTTTGTTACTATTATACACTGCAGTACAGTATTTCTTTGTCACTAATATACATGATGTAGTTGGTATTACATTGATGCCTTTTAAAACCTTAGTTAAGCCAAGTATATGGAAAAGCTAGTATGAATCCATGAAGTATGACTCCTGTCAGGTTACGAATCAAATCCTTTCCAATATCTGAGGGGAAAAAATAGCACGGCTAACTTTCCTGATATGAGAGACTACTAATGTCATAAGCATTTAAGCAGCATGCTGCAGTTAAATATAAAAACACCAAAAACACTATAAGACAGGCAGAGATTTAGAGGGACATTTGTTGCATGGCAAGTCAACTGTTTATGTTTATAGTGTGTGAGAAATTACTCATACATGACATCAAGCACAAAGCTTGGCAGGTGTTTCAAGGTCTCAGGTGTATTCAGGAATATACAATAAAGGAAGATATTTTAAAGTGTTGCAGGCTAGTGAAAAATAAATTGCGTGGATTTGTTTGTATTTACAGAAAGAAGCTTAAAGAAATGTGGCTTTTGTGTATTTTATATAAGCCTACACTCTTTTTATTGCTCATATCAACTTTTTTGTTTGTGTGTAGGTGAAGAGTTTTGTAATCTGACTACATACAAAAATACCCTATATCATTACATATATAGAGAACTAGTACATTGGAGACTTGTATCTACTTAGAAGCTTGATGCATGTCCTTTTTGTGTATATATATATATATATATATATATCTCAAATCAACACACAGGCAATGCTTCGGTGATTGAAAGGACAAGTGATGCTGGGGGGAGGTGGTGGCTGTGGAGGGCCTGTGTCTTGGTGGTGCAGTGAAGCTTGGAGGTGCTCCCCAAAAGTGGCTCCCAATACATCATCTAGAGCCACTTCAACCACACAGATGGCTGATTGTGACCAGTGCAGTGCCAAGTTTTCACTTCTCAAGAGGCGGGTAAGAGCAAATTTTCTTAGTTTTAGGATGTACTGAAATTATGCAGAGGCATACTGCCATGCAATACACTTACAGCATAAGGGTTCTTTTGAAGTACTGCATTTAGGGTTCTTTTGAAGTACTGAATTTTACATAAAGTTCACATGAGTTCTTCAGGTATTTCTGTAGGTTCTTGAGATATTTTTTCATATTAGTTCAAAACTGCAATTATTCGTGATAATGTGAAACAAATAAACTCTCTGGTTAAATTGTCCATCCATCTGTTAGTAGCTTCTTTGTTAAACTCAGAATGTTCTTACCTTTTTCATCATAGATAAGAATCCATTTTCATATTAGACATTACCGTTCTTAGCTCGGTTCAGTATTTTGCTTTGATGAGGATTGTATGATTGAGGTTAGATAAAGAGATTACACTTTCATTCCCGTATTCAGAAATAATTAGGGTGCAGTTCTGTTTTGAGATGTACATTTGTAATGTATGAGTTATGTTTCAGCGGCTTTGTGGGTTTTGTGGATTATTTTTCTGTGGAGCATGTATAAAGCGTGGCATTGGCGGACTGCGGATTTGCAATAAATGTCTTGTTTTGACCCGGTGGCCCTTGAATATATCTGAAGTGACAGCTCTCAGGGTTAAAGACTTGAGACAGTTTTTACACTCACAGCACATCAATACTGCTGCTTGTACAGGTGGGTAAATGTATATTGTCATCAGATGATTAAGTTTATTACACTGTATAAAGATAGTCTATATTAATTGTAGATAATGCCATAGACTTAAATACCTTAACTTTATTGATGAGGATTCCCTCCCTAATGTTTTTACTCAGAATTAATGATTAAATCCATTAAATGTAAGCTGCCATTCACAGACCAGATATTTTTCTTCCAGAGAAACGTGACTTGATTGATTTGGTTACCCGTCACATAAGTAACCAACATCGAAGGACAAGTTCTGTGACCAGACGAAGTACGACCATAAATGGTGGAAATAGCTCTGCAAATGCACCAGTACAAACCAATTATAAGCCTGTGGTGCACTCCACCACCACTCGAGATGATGGTATTCGGGTCAGGCCTAGTAGCACAACAGGCAATGATGTAAATAGCATGGGTAGCATACGCGTAAGAGCTGTGGATAGTATAAGGGTCAGGCCAAGTCAGCCACTGTCTCCAGACTCTAGTGATTATGATCCAGAAACTGACTTGGGAATCAGGGTTTTTGCATCGGAGAGACAAGCTGACAGCCAATTGAGAGCCAATAGCACTTCTCCCATCAGTGCTGAGGGTTATTCAGAAAGTGCAGAGGAAGACTGTTCTCGTTGTCAGAGTGAAGATTGTACAACTTCTTGCTGTAGTTTAGAATCTTGCCATAATGGTGCATCTAGTCATCCTATGACGTGTACCCTTAATCCAGATACTTCACATCAGGATAGCTTTGAGGATGCTAATGCATCTGGTGTTGGCCAGATGCCAGATGCCATGATGATGGAGGGTTCTGGTGAGTGGATAGTTATTGGTCCACAAGGGGAGCCTTTGCAAATTAATGAGGCAGAAGTATCACGTGAGAGAAGTAACTCTCTTAATGATTCTGCAAGAGGCAATCCTATGGTGGCAACAACAGATGCAATGCCCAGTTCTCCTTTAGCTTCACCACCCGATGAGGAGCTGCATCCTGTTACTGCCACTTCATCATCAGCATCTTCATCAACACCAGCTTCAGCAGCATCTTCACCAGAACCTAACAAATCTGTAAGTGTGGTTTTACTCTTTTATAAAATTAGGTTTAGGGTAGATTGGGCCAAATAATGTTAACAAATTTGATTTATTTAAGTCAACCATGATTTCAATATTCTCTTTAGAACCCACAACAGTGACTCAGATATGTCATGAGAAATTCTTAAAGAAGGATTACATAGGTGTACCACATGCTTGATCTTCCAGCGTATCACTGAGAGAATGTAATAGTCATTTAGCAATATTTTATTACATGGATGGACAACAGATCATATATTCTAAAGGCTGCCCTTTGAGTTGTTGCTAGCATTATGCTAACAAGCATGTACATGCTTTCCACATATTTGGTCTCAAGAACCCAATTAGTTTTCCAGAAAAGATAATCATACAGGTTGTAAGGGAAAGAACATATATACTTGAAGACCTTGTTCCTCAGTTGCAGCTGTTCATCACATTCAAGGTAATCTTAAACAGATTGATAGATGGATATAGCAATAAACTTAGTTTCATAAGGATTTGTTGCTGAGTTGTCTTTTGGTCTTGATTATATGAATCCATTGCTACCCCTCTATTTTGCTGTCAGCACCACCACCAGATGTTATAGATTATTCCCTAGTGAATTAACAATATGCTGATATATGAATATTTCTATGTATATACACCCTTTCTCACATTTTTATCTCGCATTTTGCATCCCATAAACCTCTCCAGCTTTAATGTGCAGGTGAGGTGTGTGGAATGCAAAAGGTGGATGTTTATTTAAGAGAAAGGGTAGTTAGTTTTTACTTACGTACGAGTACCAATGACAAAATTTTGCCATGATTGGGCTAGCATTTAGCACTCACACATTGTGTTTGCCGAATAACTTTGTTCCGCTCAACCACATCTCTTCTCACCATGGGTATTACTTGTCGAGAGAGCAGGGGAGGATGTGCTGAAATGGTTTGGACATATGGAGAAAATTAGTGAGGAAAGGTTGACAAAGAGGGTATATGTGTCAGAAGTGGAAGGAACTAGGAGAATGGGAGACCAAATTGGAGATGGAAGGATGGAGTGAAAAAGATTTTCAGCGATAGGTGCCTTTACATACTGAAGAGTGAAAGATGTGCACAGGATAGAGTGAATTGGAATGATACGGCATAATGGGGTTGATGTGCTGTCAGTGAACTAAAACAGAGCATATGAAGTGTCCAGGGTAAACCATGAGAAGTTCTATGGGGCCTAGTTGTGGATAGGTAGCTGTGGTTTCGGTGCAGTACATACAACAGCTAGAGAATTGATATGGATGAATGTGTCCTTTTTCCATCTGCTTCTAACACTGCCTTGCTAATATGTGAAACAGCAATAAAAGTATGAAAAAAATATATATGTGTGTGTGTGAATATATATCTGTATGTATGTTTGTATGTATGTATGTATTATACTCAATGTTCTTCCTGGTAAAGTGAGAATTACAATTAAATTCTTTTTTTCCTCTTATGCTTTATTGTCATTTTTCCTTAGGTATCCTTTTTCAGCAGAGGCACTTGCATTTTGTTCATGAAGTAAATACATATGTTGCCAAAGGTAGAGAATTAAGTTATTTGGAAGCAAATTCTTGTTACAAGATTTATTGAGTGAAATCAGAAGGCTGGTTTTTACATTCATATTGTATTGGTTTTACAAAGTAATTGTTCCTTTTTTTTTCATATTTGCAGATCCATTTTTATTTTTTATGCTGTTTGTGTTAGTTATTTTATATATAAGTAAACTTACCTGAAAGTAAACATAACGTTATTTTACCCATAGGTTGGCCACAGTATTATACCCCTTGGAGATTTGAAATCAGAAGAAGATATCCACCGTTTGAGTGTTCGTCAATGTAAAGAAATTTTGGCATTGCACCGGGTCAGTTACTCAGGGGTGAGAGAAAAGTCTGAACTTTTGAACAAGATTGAACTGCTGTGGCGAGATTATCAGAACTCTCGTCAAGGTGAGTAGAAGGATTAGATTTTAAAAATTGCTGATTCGCATGCAAGACAATCCTGTACGACACCAGAGAGTATAAGCCATAGGTAAAAGTGTTTTTTAGTGTGAATGTTGGGGTGTAAGTGGAGAATAGGGTCATGCTCAATAAATCATTTTAGCAAACAAATTGTATAGCTACAAGCACTTATGTGTGCAAGGACTTAGATGTGGTTTGAGGTTGTTTTTAAGTGAACTAAGAGGCTTTATGCAAATGATCCAGCACAATTTAAATGGAAACAGAGCTAATACAATGATATAATGAGTAGTTTATTTGTATCTTTTTGTAACTGTGTTTTGTTTTAATTGTACAAATAATAAATATACATGTAACACTTTTTATCTATAATTTCAGATGTGGATGGCCTGCCTGAAGAGCTGGTGTGCAAAATCTGTATGGACAGTGTAATTGACTGCGTTTTATTAGAGTGTGGGCATATGGTAGCCTGTACTCAGTGTGGTAAGCAGATGTCAGAATGCCCTGTTTGTCGCCAGTATGTCGTTCGTGTTGTTCGTACTTTCAGGGCTTAAGTGGCATTTATCATTAGACCTCTCATTGGGGCCTTAGCTTCTTATTGGTAGCAATTGTACACTGTAAGATTCAGATGTCTTGGTATGTATATGAATTAATGGTAGTTGTGAATTTATTGTATTTTGCATACAAGAATTTATTTCCTTAATTTTATGAGTGTAATGGGATTAATTCTGTATGCCAGGTGCGTAAAATATGAATATACAGAAAACTTCTGAGAGTTTGATGAGATATAATGCTTTAATTTTTTTATGTTGTAAATAGACTTTTATTGTACAAGTGCACGTCATGTAAACTTCACTTAAATATGGGAGTTCGAGCCGTACTGTGTTGATGTAGCTAACGAGGGAAACCGAGGGTCAATTCCAGATGTGCTAGAATGACTTTACTTTTGCATGATTAGTATGTAAGGTTTGTGAAGGTCACAGGCAAAGTCTTGCTCCATCTTTGACAGTAAAATCCAATAAATGCATTTTCTGAAAAGTTAAAAAAGGTACACAGCCACACTTTTACTTTACATCATTTTTATTTAAAGACCTGCTTCACTTGGAGACTCTTGGCTGGTCATCACAGTTAAATGAAGTTTAAGTACTTTCTCATTACTTTTTAGCTTTTCAGAGGGAGACCGTAATGCTGATATGAATTATCTACATTTTAATATTTTTTTAGTTGAAATAATTTGTTTTCTTTTGATCATGATCTCATTTTGAATAAACAAAACACAGTATTAAGGAAAGTCTCATGATTTTTTTTGTCCCTGAATAATGCAGGAAATTTTATTCTGATAACACACTCTGGAGCATACCTCATTAACTCTTAAAATTTCTGGGTGCAGGCTTTTCATGTCGAAATGCATTGAATAGACGTTACATATTTTGAAGGTGAACTGCCACAATATAAAAGAACATGCTGACCTTTCATATACATTTTGCAGCCTGAATTTGAGTTTTCTGTAGATTCTTACCCTAAAGGTTCACTGTGAGTGTATTTTCCAGATGGGACTACATTAAAACACTTCTAAATGTTAATGTAAATTGTGGTTGTAATATATGTTAACATGCCACATTAGGAAAATATCTTTTATATAAATTTTGTCAGTGCGAGACCTTGCTGTATGTGTATACATGTACACACGTGTGCACACATGAAACTCCTCCTCGTAATATAGTGGCAGTAATCACAAATGGTAATCACACACAGTGGAATAGCCTGAATAAGAAAATCATGAATGGAGACATACAAAAGTTTAAAAAGTTGTATGATAATTGAGAGGGTTGGGCCCCATGAGTGTAAAACTTCCTCCCCATAAAGAACAAATACATGATTATAAATTGATAATTTCACACCCACATACACAAAGTTCTTTCCAAATAAAACACATAGTAAACACAATCAGTATTCGCACAAGAATCCTTTGTTCTTCAACAGTACCTTAAAGGAGAGTTTTATTAATGTAATGGTTTCACTTTTTGAACCTTGATTCATTGTTCATGTTATTGAAAAACGTAGTTGATTCCTTTACCGATTAATTTTGTTTTGACTCGTCAGCTATATTTATGGCAGCAAAATACATTAATGAAGAACTCAATAGGAAAGTCACGTTGTTGGTTATGTGCTTGTTAGACATGTTTGTAGAGGTCTTGAGATTCACTGTCCTTACTGATTTCTGACCTTTGAGTCTTGTCTTGATAATATTGTAGGACTGACAGCATAATTAGTTGGTGAAGACTATATATACAGTAAGTACACATGATTTTTGTCTTATTAATATTGTAGGATTCATATTTCCAACAAAAAAAAATGTCCTGTATTATGCCTGAAGTGCTTCATACTTGAGCAAGTTGAAGGGATAGCATCATGTTAATGTTGAAACTCGGCTACTGAATTACACTTACACTGTGATATGATTTTTAAGTAGTCCATATTGCAGAAGTAGATAATATAATGTTAGTAATACATGTGAAAATCTGATAGACATTGTCATCCAAGCAGATACACTGTGAGAGGTAGAACACTTCTTCCTATTCTATATTTTATGGTTTATAAATAAACAATTGCAAGAGATTCCATATTTGTTTTTAATATCTGTTATGACCACAGCTTATATGTGTTATTAAATTAATGTCTCCTTGAGTTTTGTAAGCCATTAATTGTAATAATACCCACCCAGTCCAGGGGCTTTGATTACCACATCAGCTAAAGCAACACAGTCTAAACAATTCAAGTCGGAAGGTTTTAATATGTTAAAGGAGAGAATGACCAGACATCAGTAAGAAAGGAAAGGATATCATTAATGGATCTTGCCTTGTGAACACCATACTGGTAACCAGAGAGTAGACTGAAGAAGAAGGAAATAGGAGTCGAGATTCATATTTCTTTTGAAGTAGAAGTCAATGCAATGGGACAATAATTGGAAGGATTAGTCACCATGTTTAGGACATGCTGTACCACTGAATGCTTTCAAGAAGGAAAAAGTGAGGTAAGAAATAGCAAAATTTTGAGGTGATGTATGAAAATATGCATGACCAATTTCTTATATGTTTGTTTTTGGCAAAGATGTGTGTGATATAATAACCCTAGCTGTAGATGGCATTGAAGATCTTAACACTTTAATTCATCATTTATGTTTTCTTTCTAAACCCATTAATTTCATTTTTTTCATGTACAAGAATTGCAGTGAAACATACAGTTTCAGAGATATTCATACACCAGTGAAAAAAAAAATCACAGGAATAGTTCATCTATAACTATTAATAATTTTGAATAAAAGTTTTGTAGGTGTGTCAGCACAATGTGCTAAAATGTATGGTAGTAAGGTCTGAATGTCGAGTAATTTGCTGCTATGCTGGTTTTAATGTGTATTTTTAATTGTGCTGAAAAACTGATGACTGATTATTATTGTTTTATATATGCTAAACCTCTATTTGTGATGACCAGTGTGATACATTGACATTTTTTACATAACAGCAAATTATAAAGGTGCATAAATTTATCAGCTATACCAGTCATATGCATTGTTGTCAAGGTCAGCAGGTGCTGGCAACACTGCCACTGTGTTATAGAAGCATCCTCATCATGGTCAACTTACAGTACTGGGAAAGTAGATCTCCATAAATTAACTCTCCACAAGTAATTCAGGATTATCATTTGCCTGATCCTCTAAATCCCACTTAATCCACTCGATTTCCTTTACAGAAAACTCATGAGAATGTCTTGTCACAGGCATGGCTGGAGGATGATTGACTGTTTGGAGAAATTACTGTGCTTTGACATCTCGGTAACCACTCTGGCTAGGCAGGCAGCCTTGAAAAAGAAGTGCAAAACTTGATGCATAAATTAACATCTAAAGTAGCTGCTTCCCCACACAAATATCCAGGCAGAGTTGTTAAATATTCAGACAACAGGCATGTTCACCTAGCTGACATGACTTTTTAGTGATTCTGATATCACTTTGCAATTGGGTTATTCAAATCTTGTCTCCAGATTGGAACTGTCTCGCAGTATCACTTCTTGTTTGAAAGCCTCGTCAGTAATTTCTTCAAGAGTGACATGCAGGAGTAGTTTTTATCATTCCTCGAAGCTGGACTTCTGTCACTGTTTGCCTTGTCACATTGAACGCTGTTTCACTGTTTGTATGTTAACCAGAATCACATTATGGACTTTCTCTGAATCGAATTCACTGGTAATATCCATAGTCTCTTTGACCATTAAACATCAAACACAAGACATGATGACCAACCTTAACCAAGGATGTCATTGGAGCTGCCTGGAGGCCTCAGTAATCTGTTAGTAACCATGTTGGTAGTTGTTCTCCTTCTCTTGAGACTCTCCATGTCTGCAACACCTGTTGCCACCCATATCGCCAACCAGCACACCCACACTGCTGGTACTTGGGATTGGCCATTCTAATAAATATTGCATTTTTCCAAAATTACAAATGCATAACAATTCAAAATGGAAAAAATGGTTGTTATTGTCTCTCCTCCTAATCATATAAATAAAAAAGTTATGATATGTAAGTAAAGTGGTTTTATCACAATAAGAATGCATTTACATAAAAAATATATGAATGTTTGGGACTAGCATCAAGTACCCTAATACCCTGAACTCGGAGCAAGTGGGAAGGTCGCCTGGCCTGATACCTTGTAAGAGCTAGGTTGGAGACATAAGAACCCCTACATGTACTTTTTTCCCCACATAGTTTAGTTTCTGTTAATTTTGTACTTTTGTTAGTCCATTAATGGACTGTTTCCTAATATTCAGTATTACAGACTTTTAAGCTAATTCAAGCATAACATATATATAACTGTCAACATTGTGTTAATTTGATATTTCCTTCAGTCATGTATTTTCTTTTGATGATTAGTACTACACTGTGCCACATTTGCTTTCTCTTTGGATATTGTTACTACAGCATAGATATTTTTTTATATTCAACTTGTGTAGCATAATCAGGGAAATTTTACAGAAGAGAAAGGCTCATCACTGTGTAACCAATTTCGTGCTGATTTTTCTGTAATATATTGACAAAAAAAGTAATGTGAAATGGTGATGAAATTCTGTCAAGAGTGACACAAATAAGGGCACCACTACAGGGGCATTGCTAAGCATAAGACAACCTCAACTGGCTGGATTCCACTCTAAAAAACTTCAAACTTGGGAATGTCTTTACCTTCAAGTACAACTAGATAAAAAACTAGCATGAATTTTTGATACAGTAAATAATTATGGTTTTAATGTTTTAAACTTATATAACCTCATATATCTGGGAAAGGAAACTACACAAGTTGTTCTTATTTATTTGATTAGATATCAGGTCCCCTTGGCATAATGGTTACCCAAAATCTGGGAACTGCTCAGCCCCAAGGTTGCAAGGTTTGAGATTTTCTACTATATTAGAGTTAAGCAGATCGATACGATAAGTGATGGGAGGAGTAATATAAACTTGCGTAGAGGATAAAATAAAGTGTGGCCTTGAAACAGCGTGGGATGTCCTGAGATTTACTGCGTAAATGCCTCACCACGCCCTCTGCCACCACCTGGGAACAGCCACATAATAAGTGTTCATTTTTGCTTCGTTTCATACTTAAAAATTTTCTATATTCCAAGTTGTGTATGTGTGTAACATTTGCCCATAAACGTGCTAGTTTGTCAGTGGGCAGAACGTAAACAATTGCACAATACTGTCAACCCCCACTGTCACCTGGGGTAAGTTTGTGGTTGTTTCCACAGCCAGCAGGAAGTATCATACGTCTGTGTTTTTTGTTTAACAGTTGTGAAGATGTATTCTATATTTTCTAAAGGCTATTTGGCTAAAATTTGGGCTTTTATCTTTTTGTTTCATCCAGATGCACTGGGGGAAGAATTAGGGAAGTCAAGTGCTGCATAAAATGAGCAAAGTGAACAACAGTCCATCTGCATTATGAATATGTATTAGATGATATAATTTTGTTATTTTAGGATAAATGTAAATATAAGACTTGCTGTAGTGTGGACAGCAGTTCACCTCCTTACTGGATATAATACTTAAGAGAAAATGAAATGACATAAAATCCTGCCATACTATAAAATTTCACAATATTGTTCTAGGTGGGGGTAGAAATCTCAGCCTTACTTTCAATATGGCATGTAAAAATTGTAAATAGAATTCATTTATTTTAGACATGAATGAAGTACAGTACCACTATAGTATGATGATCCTATGAAAAGAAAAAATGCACTCTGTTTTGCTTTTTACAAGTGTAAGTATAGAATTCTAGGTAAGATTATTTTTCTTGTATGAAATTTATTGCATTTATGTAGTATGCCAACTTCAGGTGCACATTTCACAATAACACTATACCAAAATACCCATTTGCAAAAATTTTAGTATACAGAATTATGGAAAAATTTAGTTCTTCCAATAGGACCTATTAATTAGGTAATTTTTACTGATACCAGGGATATGTGTATTGTCAAATTTTTATGACACCAAAGAAGTTGTCACACTTGCAAATGAAGTTTGTGCCATCTGACTAATCTCAAGAAACACAAATAAATGCATATAAATATCTGATACAACAACCAGTGTATTGTTTAATACTAAGTTTTGTACCAACACAGACTTCTGACACACAGTAGCACAAAAGTACACTTTAAATTTCAGATAAAAACACTGGTAGCTATTTTCTTTATAAAATACCATCAGAGATGATGTCTTTAAACTCTTTAAACTGTGCTGATATTTTTTCATGAACACCATATATTCTTTCAATAAGTCCACACATGGTCATCAAGAGGAATGAAATCCAAAAACAATATCCTTAGAAGATGACAATCATGTGTTGTCACCCTTCCGATGCTTGGAATGGCTCCGCACAGCTTCTGCACGATCTTCCCACTTACCAAGTTCTTTCTGTATCCTCTTGGTATTATTAGCAACGAGAGCATCAGCTTGGCCATAGTTTGGAGGGTTGCCATATGGGTCATAACCAAGGTTTGCCAACATTGGAGCAATATTAGCCATGTCCTCAACTACATCCTTTGGAATTTGACCCACCCACTTGGTAAGCGCATCTAAATTAATTGGTTTGATCACCTGGTCACTTGATCGCTCTACCCTGTAGACAGAATTATTATTTTTGTAAAATATCTAAAATATCGAAAAGCTTTTTTTCATACCAGAATGACATTTTACACATTAGAGACGTACTGCCAGGAATATACAAAGAAAGTCCACATTTACTCACTTCCACTCTTCAGCTCTCGTGTAATGCATTGAAACCACAGCTCCCTATCCATAATCAAGGTCCCAAAGACCTTTCCGTTGCCTATCCTGGATGCTTCACATGCCCTGGTTCAGTCCACTGACAGCACATTGACCCCTATATGTTACACCATTCTACTTCACTTTATCACAAGCACACCTTAATCCCTCCTGCTTGTTCAGACCCTGATCACTCAAAATTCAATCCCCCTTCCATCTCCAGTTTGATTTTCTCGTCCTCCTTCAGACATATATATCCTCTCTGATAACCTTTTCTCACTCATTGTATCCATACATCCAAGCTATTTTAGCACACCCTCTTCAGCTTTCTCAACTACATTTTTTTTTTTTTTTTCTTCCAAACCTCCCTCTTTACCTTTTATTACTTACTCAATCAAACTACCATGCACCACATATTTTCCTCAACCATTTCATTTCCAACACATCCCCCTCCTCTGCAAACCCCTACCCATAGTCAATGCCCTGCATCCATATGATATTGCTGGGACTATTATATGTTCAAACATACCCATTTTTGCCTTGCCAGACAATAATCTCTCTTTCACACATTCTTCAGTGCTCCCAGAACTTATGTCCCCTCACCCACTTCCGCTTCCAAAATTCCTTTAGCCGCTATGTCCACTCCCAGGTATCCAAAGGACTTCAATCCTATTTTTCTCCATTCAAAGTCATAACCCAACTAACCCATCCCTTGATCCTACTAAACTTAATAACCTTGCCTTTATGTACATTTACTCTTAACTTCCTCATTTCAAGCAAACTTCCAAACTCAGTCACCAACTTCTTTAGTTTCTCACTCAAATCTTTTAACAGTGCTGTATCATCAGGAAACAACAACTGACTCGCTTACCAGGCCCTCTCATCCCCTACAGACAGCATATTTACCCCTCTCCAAGACTCTTGTATTTACTTCCCTCACCACCCTGTCCATAAACAAATCAAACAGCCATGGTGATATCACACAAAACTATGCCACAAACTGACCTTCACTTGGAACCATTCACCTTCCTCTCTTCCAATTTGAACACAATCCTTACACCCTTGATAAAAAGTTTTCACTGCTTCTAGGAGCTTTCCTCCCACACTATATATTATTAAGACCTACAAAGCATCTCTATCAACCTTATCTTATATGTATAACTTATATGTGCATCCCATTCAATAGAGACAAATTGGCCTAAAATGTATATCTTCATTGTTGAAACTTAGCAATAATGCTCAAAATGTATGAGTTATACTCACCATAGGTAGTCTCACAAGTTAATTTACACTTGTAACTGATATAAAGAAAAAATGAAAACAACTCGAGAGGGGTGAGTAGGATGGTTTGATGTTGAATTCAAGTTGGGGAGAATTGAATAAAGTGGAATTACACATCTGAGAGAGGACATGGCTGTATATGGAACAATCCACAACAGGAATAATTAATGATCTAACATAAGCTTTGACAGGAACTAAAATAGTCATGCTATAAATCTGATTATGTTCATGCCATGTGTAACTGCAAAGTTCCTAGCCAGGTGCTGTAAATAACCATAACTGTTGATGTAGCAGATAATTTTAAATCAAGCCTTGTCAGAATCTGCCTCAATATACAGGAATATAGGAAACTTTTGTGACATTCAAAATAACACTATTACAGGAAATTTACAAAAGTTTTACAGGAAATTTTCTCTTAATACAGAGCAAAACAGTTGGTTATCCATTTTTTACCTTCTCATGTCTTTTTCAATAACTATGAGCAGCTCATTTCAAAAGACAGGTCTTTCTCAAAAGTTCGTAAATACTTTCCCTGTCTTTTTTTTCCCCCGTTTCTTAATTCTCTCCATATTTCAGTTAGGGCCCTGCCTTGATGTGGACTTTTGTCCAAGACTGGAGCCATCAACATAAAAAAAAGAGAGAGAAAGAATGATCACATATAAAAGAAAGATTCTAAACCTTACATGTGAAAAAAATACCTGTACTCACTTGGAAAGGGAGACACCACCAGGTTTATTTATATGTTCTTCATGATGTAGCACAGCTTCATCCCACGGAACATCTAAAAATTCCAAAATCTTTCTCATCCACTCTTGGGGATGCAGGACAAGTTGCTCATAGTACACGGGCAAGCACTTAGATGATCCTAGTTCCTCACACTGAGTGTTCATTGTTTGCACAGCACTGTTCCATCTCTGCAGACACTGCTTATATGATGAAAGGTCAAAGCCAGTGATAGTTACCTGAAGGGGTATGCATTAGTTAGGCAAAATAATCAAAACATAAGATATAAGCTAGAGACTTCTCAATTTTAAATTTCTATTCAGTCAACTTGAAGTCCTGTAACCAAACTGGATATTTAATTATTTGATCCTGAATTACCTTATTTCAAAACTTCCAGGAATTTGTATGACCCCTTTATACAAACTCAAGAAATTTATCATTCACACATTCATTTCAAACAAGTCATAGCTTGTGGTTCCCACCAAAAATGATACATCAGAGCATAAATCATCCAAACTTTATATGGAAGCATCAACCAACCATAAAGAGTATACCTTTTCTTTCAATTAACTTGTAAGAAAAGCAGAGTATAGGAGCATGGCAATAATTGTAAAAGAGACATGGCTATATCATCATCATTAACCACAAATAACAACTTTTCATATAAACGTATAAATTATTTTTCATACATATTCACCATTTCCTACATTAGCGAGGTACCGTTAAGAACAGAGGACTGAGCCCTAGAGGGATAATCCTCACTTGGCCCCCTTCTCTGTTCATTCTTTTGGGACATCCAGTCTCTCCTTCAATCCACTTAATCTTGTAGAATTTGAGGCATTTCCCTATGTTTATACCCCTTTCAACCTCTCAACTGAGCCTGGTCTCCAAACTCTGAATCCTTTCCTTCACTTCACCTGTGTACATTTTCTTATTCTGCCTGCATTTACATTTTTCCATGTGCCAAATAATTTAAACGTAACTTTCCCTGTTCTACACAATTGTTGTGGTATCCTTAATGAATTCAACTTTCCTATTACACATCTGACAAGATTCAGCACAACAACCTCTCACACTGCAAACCTATATTTCATTCCACCACATCAGGGAAGACAGTTACAGTTTTCAACAGGCCAACTGCATTGAAAATTCAAGTCTTTATTCCTGTATGTCTCAAGCTGCCAGAATCTTACTTAGTTTTAATTACCCTTGTAAATATCTCATACACACTTCCCCATCTTCTCTAAAAATTCTCCCTAGATTCTTTAGATTTAAAAGCTTTCCCACCATCTCCCCAGAAACTTTAGGTTTAAAATTTTAGCTTTCTCACCATCCAATCACATCTTTCATTCTGTTTACTCTTTTTCATGCACTATGATTTACCTGTGGATTACAACAAGCTCAAAAAAATACATACTGTATGCACTAACCTTACGAGAGATAATGGAATGAACTGTAGCTCGACCATCTCGCACCATAAAAAGAAATTTAGCATGGGGGAAGAGTTTTGATAAGTATGTGGCTGACTTTAAAGTGAAAGGATCTTTGTTGCATAGGCGAGAGGCTGGCTGTCCATGGTTGACCACTATGTCCAGAATGAAAGAGGATATGGCTTCATCTAACACCTGTAAAACATTGGACATTTCATTTTCCTGATAAGTTACTTAACTGACTTTTTTGAATAAGTGTAATTTTAAGATTAATACAAAAATCAATCCACATATTCTTATTATGGTAGAAATGTGTTACAAGAACCAACCTCATCTGTGACACCAGCTTCCTGGAGGCGTAAAGATTCCTTGGCTGACCTTTTCCACTGCTGTCTCATTTGAAGTATCCTCGGTACTACTCTGGTTTCCTCACCACAACGGATCTCAGGATGAGCATCAAGCATGGCACGTGCAAGTGTGGTGCCAGAACGTGGCATTCCCCCAATGAAAATCATGGGCTCATTCCGATCATAATTGTGCAATGCCCCACTACTATCAGATGTTACATGCTGTTGGGGAAATAAAAGTGGTTAAAATCAAAATGTATTTTTCAACTAATCTCACATTTACTGGGACGAAATGTTTATAATGGTTACAACAGTAGGGTTATCAAGGGTATTCAAGATGCAAACATGTAAATAACAATGTTAGAAATGGTAGCATCTACGGGGAAGAGAGTAACCATACTTGGATGACGATACACTGATTCACACAAGGGTTCCAGTGCGAATTACTACAAAACGTAGTTAAATAGTTGCATCTCCATAAGAAGTACCTTCAATGTGATGAGAATACAACTGCTTTACAACCAAGGAAGAATGAACATATAAAAGCTGTTTGAAGGTTATTCATAACAATAAAAAAGCCAAATGATGAAAAGTAATGGAATTTAGATCCGTGTAATATCACAGAAAATTCATTGAAATTTTATCTACTTTTCAAACTAAAGAAATAGTCTCTCCTCTTGGATATACTTCTCTTTTCCTTCTGATTAATGAGGCATACAAAAAGCAATGGAACCATACGATTTTCTTAGTTAGCAAGCATACATCAATGTTTAGGCTATACAGTAAAAGGCCTGGATACAATCTGGGGCCACACTACTGACCCATCAATTAATCATTTTTTTTTTTCTCCCTGCAAATGGTGTATCATGATACCTACCCTGACCATTAATACATGATGAAACCAAACTTTTCCATAAAAAAAAAGCAAGCAGAGGATGCATGTTAAAGAACTTTTTGTGAACTGGATTAAAATAACAGATGATGGCCTGCAAGTTTGTGTTGAGATCAATGTATATAGATCAATGTTATTTCTAATCTTTGTAAATAACTTGCAAGAAGGAATCAAATCATAAATGAAAATATTCATGGATGATGGTAGGCTCCTGGAAGAAATCAGGAGTATTCTGGAATACAACAACCTATTAAGACACCAGACAGGCTTCCAACACTGATCAGGTACATGGCTAATGAAACTAAACTTTATGGAAGGTGATGATGGGGACAGTAAAATGAGTCCAGGTTACAAGTACCATCTCAAAGGGATCAAATTATAGGCATCTGCTTGTGAAAGGATTCAGAGGCACACACAACCCAGCCTGTCATAGCAAAATATATGAAGAGTTACAAAGGAGGTAATCATTACACTGGTCAATGTCTATAATGCCAACTGTAAGATGAAAAAGGAAATATTAAAAAAATATATGGTACATCCAGTATTAAACTCAATGTAGAATATGCATCACCAGTTTGGTCAATCAACTTGAGAAGTCTTATAAACATGCTACAGAAGGTCCAATAGCTGGAAACAAAGAACAGTACCTGATGTAATGGAGCAAAGCTACAAAGAGAAGATAGCAGCCATAGGCTAGCCCAGGTTGGACAAGAAAAGAAAAACATCAGACATTTTAAATTTTAATATCTTAATCAAACAATACTGATACCAAGTAGTTCTTTGAAATGGGAATGATCTGGTCAAGCAGAGGACACATCATGGAACTAAGAAAGGTTGGAAGCACACCCAAGTGCTGATTCCCTCTCACCAGCATCAGCACTTCATTAAGATTTCCAGCTTTGTTTCTAGGGTCAGAGAGGTTATCTGCTGTTTAACTGCTGGATGCTACATTAACAAACACATACACAATGAGCTGCAGGAAAATCATATTAGCAGGTATATCCAAATCACTCAAGTAGTAGAGATCTACACACATTGGTGGTGACTGCAAGACTGACCCACTGGCAGGAACTTGGTGTGCTCCACAATGGACCCCTGCTTACTTCACCCACCAACTCTCACAGAAGTTTAGGCACATTTTCTACCACACAAACACCCACATAGTAGTGATTTTGACCACATAAAATGAAAGACTGGTAGAAGTAGGTTCCACACAGACTAGCAAAATCACATATGGTGATCCCGCATAAAGCAGGGACAGGGTGTATGAGGATATTCATATGTTGTATCAAATTCCCTATTATTTCTGAGGCTGTGACATTTAACATACTTCTAAAATTCACACAGGACATGGATGTATTATAAGATTTAAAAGCATATTACAAAATATCTCAACGAATAATTATCAGAATCTCTGCTGGCACAATATTGAAAGATGCTAAAAGATAAGGCAGAGAGTGAGTAGAGGCCATAACATCTGTTTCAAAGATTTTAAGATCTGACTACACATTGGTTGTTGTTCATATCACTAGAACCCATATTGAAGTATATTTTTTGTGAGAGTGTTTTACAATATGTTACTCCTAAAAGCAATTAATAATCAATGTAATGATATCTGTGGGTTTCTGTTATGTAGCAGAAAGCACTGCTGACCATGACTCATTTATGGATCGCCCATGGTCATGCCTCCATAGGTTCAAATTCTGGTCACAGCAGGCAGTCCACAGTCCACCTAGCTATTCATCTTCCCGTAGGAGCTGGTTGATTAATTGGGTACCTGGCTGAGGTGCGATCAAGTATAATAAAATAAATAAATAAATAAATATGAAGCATCTTGGGTAAAACACGGAAAGGTCTGTGGGGCCTGGAAGTGGAAAGGGAGCTGTGGTTCAAGTATAAAATTAATAAATAAATAAATAAATAAATAAATAAATAAATATGAAGCGTATGGGGTAAAACACAGAAAGGTCTGTGGGGCCTGGAAGTGGAAAGGGAGATGTGGTTTCAGTGCATTACACATGACAGCGAGAGACTGAGTTTGAGCGAATGTGGCCATTTCATCTGTCTCCTGGCGCTACGTCGCCAGCACGGGGGGTGGCGAGCGAGAGACTGAGTTTGAGCGAATGTGGCCATTTCATCTGTCTCCTGGCGCTACGTCGCCAGCGCGGGGGGTGGCGATGCTATTTCCCGTGGGGCGGGTTGCATCAGGAGTGGATGTGGGTGAGCAAGTGTAAATATGTACATGTGTATATGTGTATGTATGTATATATGTGTATGTTGATATGTATATATATGTACT
>JAYMFT010390251.1:0-19760 GCA_038088735.1 Panulirus argus
AAAGTAGGAACAATGAAGGGTGCCATGTGAGGAGTCTTCCCTCTAAGGCTCTTTCATGGGTTCTTGAACGCTACCTCGCTAATGCGGAAAATAGCGAATATGTATAATATATATATATATATATATATATATATATATATATATATATATATATATATTTTATACATACATACTAACGGTGGGGTGGCGTTCAGGACGGGGTTTGGAAGACAGTTGTTTAGTGTTTTACGAGTCATCTTCAGAGTGTATGTGTCTTGTTGGTGCTACACGTGCCTGAGTGGGCTGACGTGTGAGTAGAGGCTGCAGTGTGATGCAGGGGTAGGCTTTCTGTATCTGCTTAGGAATTGGTAGTTAATTACGGATGGGAGGGTTCTAGTAGCGATGTAAAGAATTGATTGCTGAGTATCTTCATGTGGGATTGTCCGGGAGGATCTTTGCTTCATCGTGAAGGTGTTCAGTATTTGTGGTTGCTAAGTAGCTCGTGATTGATCAGGGTGCTCTACTTTGTTCTATCTGCTTTTGAGAGGGTGGAAGACTAGGCAGGTGAGGCACAGTTTAGAATGGAGCGGATGAACTGTTTGCACAGGAAGCCAGCAGATTCTTTTCCTCGTCCCATCCTGGTGCCAGTTAGTTTTCTGAGGGAATTAATTTTGTATGTTGCTTTTCTGTTGATGTTACTGGTGTGGCAAGTGAATGTAAAGTGTGTCGTATGTGATGCCTAGAATGGTTGGTATTCTCTCCCGTGGAAGTTAATATCCAGTCAAGGTGACTGAAGGGTGTGAACTGAAATCATGTCTCTCTGCGGATAAGGAAGTAGTTGAAGACGTCTGTGGAGATGCAGGTATTCTGTTCTGATACTCGTTTTTCGCAAGTGGAGTTCCATAAGAGGCGTTTTCAGTTTCCACGTTGAGAGAGTTCCTCACGAGTGAGCGCCAGTCGGTACTCCTGGCTGTGGTGTGTTTACTGAATTCCGTTCTACATGTTTTCTTCTTCGAGCTCTGGACTTTGTATCTTTATATATATATCTTTGTCCCCAGAGCAATCCTAATATATGTGTATTTAAACTCCCTTTCTCTGGGCAACTTTTCCAACCTGCCGCATTGTTAGTCTTAATGCTTTGCTTCCCCTCCAGCTGGGAACCCCATCATTCTCCCCAGACCAGTGTGGAGCATTGTGTACACTTCGTGCGGTTAACACGACCTTCTTGACCACAATTCCCACATTGTTCATCATTATTTCTTGGCATTTGGGAAGTTCTGTGGAAGGTTTAATTCCTTCTGTCTTGTGTTCTCTCTTCAGTCTTGTCACTTTGTATCCTGAGGAAATAATATATTTCATTCTTCTTAGTGATTCTAGCCCCGCTGTGCCTGAGACAAGAGGCCTGATTTCATTTAGATGATTTTTAAGCTCAACTTTCTCTTCGTTTGCCACTAAAAGATCTTTATTAGTTTATTTCACTTTACATTTTCCTCACTTTAGGCAAACTTTTCTGGTCCCTCTGCCTCTATATCGTGCACACCCCTCACCCGCTGCCATGCCTCGTCCTCTACAGCAACTTTTCCATCCCAGTTCCTCACAACATAGGTTTATATTTTTTCCTTTTGTCTTATAAATGATCTATCTGATTTTCTTCCTTACTTTCCTTAATTTGTCTTGTCATAAACAACCACATGAAAATGTCGTAATGCACCAGTTTAAGTGTCATTTTATGGTAGTTTTCAATGGTCATCGTTGCCTTTAAGAGGCTTCTCTTCTTCTTCTTGCTGCATTTCCCAGTTCTCGTGATGCTGCTAAATCAAAAAGTAATTTTCCTCATATCTAGCATCTCTAGAATTTCCTATTTTTCTAAGAATTATATTCTTTCGGGTAGATAGATCCAAACTAAAGATGACGAGGGGCGTGTTCCTCACTACTCTCAGCTTCGCTATATTCATCATTATTGGTTGAATCCCGGACTTCGTTATTTCCCTTCGTCTAGTATCATCCATCTCTTTGCCCGGTTGGCCAGCCAGTGAATCCTCTCTTGCTTACGAGCACACACTTATAATGATCAACATCTCGTTGATTTGCTTACCATTCGTTACTGCAAACTCTCCTGCAATCCTTTGTTTCATACTTTCCTGCTTATGTAATTTTCATACACAATGGCCTACAGCTGTGGGTCTGCCTGTTTATCACGTCGTCTGCTTTACCTCTCTTTACTCTTCGTCTTCTTGTGACTTCCGCCGTTGCTCAGTTGGTCTTACTTCTGCTCCTCTATTTATATGTTGATGAGAGTGTATGTGAGTTTGCTCAAAAAATTTTGAAGGGACTCCGTCATATTTCTCTGCTCATCCAACTACTTTCTAATATTTCCCTTTTCCTCTTTCAAGTGTTTTATCGCTTTCCTGTAGTTCTGACTAAACGTCCACCGTCCAGTCTGACAAATTCACTTTCACCGTTTGTAAACCGTTAATCTGTGTGTCTCCCGCGAGCGTTTTGTCTTCAGACTCGTGGAACAGTTTCTAAGCTCCCAGGCCTGGGCCAGGGCAGCCAGCCGCCCCTCCCGTTGCATAGCAAAACATACTCTCTCCTCCTCCTCCTCCTCCCCCTCCCCGCCCCCTCTCCTCCCCCTCCCTCTCCCCTCCAGGCTTATCGAACATTTCCGTTTTCTCTTTTATTTTCATTGCAATATCTCAAAGGTATGATTTTTTTTTTTAATGATACCTTCCGGGCTTCCTATTCTCTATGGGTTTACATATTCAGTAAACAAACACACACACACACACACACACACACACACACACACACACCCAGTGTAATTAGTTAACACCCACGCACGATTTGTACCCTGAGATGCATATTCTAATTTTGGCCTTGTGTAGGATGAGAACAGCTTGCTGAATATCTCCTTGCCAGTATACCTGAATATTACTCTAATATTTGTCAGCAGACAGTTAGCGTTCCTGACCATGAGTCAGCATAACCTCACTCAGGGTCTGGCCTGCATAGTTTGAATCATCGGGGCGGCAGTTGGTCCACAGCCAACCCAGGTGTTCATCCTTCCCTCGAGGCTAGCCGAGAGCTGTATACCTGGCTTTGGCAAAGGAGTGAAGACATGATGCATATATACAAGGATAAAAGACGAGGCAACACGAATATACAACTCCCTCCCATTAATACACAAATAGTATTCACAGATGGTGATCACACATGGTGTCAGTGGGTAGTGGGCGGACGTAGCGTCAACTCCTATTGCTTAAGCGTTTCCTCGACGACAGAGTATGATTTTGGGATATTAAAGTTGGCCAGACCAACGTCAGTTTAAAGGCTAAGAAGCACGGCCCAGTGATGTAGGGTGTTCCAAGTGAGGAGCCGTATCTGAGGGCAGTAAATGCTCTATATCATTCATGTCCGACAGTTGACTGCAATCGTTTCATCTCCAGTTTGGCTACAGCCTGATAGCGCTACGGGAAAATCAGAGAGGTAGCAGGTGAGAAAGGTTACAAGTAGAAAGCAAGACTTGTTATCCTCTGTCTATTTTCAAACTTCTGAGTGTTTGTGCGTTACTCAGTCACAGCTTTCCAGTAGCATCTATAGACCCCACGTTATGGGTACGTCTAATTTAGAATCTAGTCTAGGATTTAAGCTACCACAAGTTGGCCTTGAAGGCAGTTCTCAGGCCACCAAAGGCAGGTTTTCAAAAATCCATATATACCATTGGGTTGGTGATACCATAGAGTTTTTCAGAACTCCAAAAGTATCTTTCGAAACGTGTCTCTGGAGGATCTAGGGAAGCCATACGGATGATCCGGGTAGGATCTGGGGAGGACCCGAGGAAGACCCGAAGGATATTTATGGACGACCTGAAGGATCTTCTGAAGACTTAGAGAAGGCCTGGGAAGGATCATGCAAACCCTTAGGGAAGACCTAAGGAAGCCCTAATGAGGAATTAGGAAAAAGTTTGGTAAAGCTTAGAGAAGACTTGAGAAAGACCAAGTGGGACATTGAGAGGACCAGGGGAAGAATAATTTGTGCGTTTCATGATGTTCGTTTTTCCTTTTATTTAATCTCTCAGGATCGAACCACGGAGCATGGAGGCTCCAGGTACGGTGTATATAATTCAGAATCAGACAAGTTTTCAAACTCTTTCACGTTGGCCTTAAGCACCTTTTAAGGCCTCCAAAAGCCGCTATTTTTTTTTTTTTTCTGAGCAGCGGACCCAAGCTAGCAAGTGAGGAAAGAATAGAACTGAAATAAGGTACTGACTAGGTATCTTAACGTCGGGTGACAGTAACAACAATGCTTTACAATAAGTTTAGTTTTGATGTTTGCAAGAGGGTGTTAAACCCAGGGAATGATTTTGGATTCAGTTTTACATTGCTAATGGGAATCCTTGATGACTGACAGGTAAATCAAGAAAAAGACTGAAAGCGAACATTGTGATCTAAACATAAAAGCGAAAGTAACTAATAGGCATCACTTCGGTTCAGGTGGTTCCAGGTCCTATGCGATTTTATCAGAAATCACAATATCAACTGTTCCTTAAACACTTAATGCTAAATTCAAGGAAAAAAAGTAGACCAGTCCGTAGATACCTAAAAAAATAAGAAAATGAGGAGTAGTGAATTCCGAACAAATGAAGTGAAAGCAAATATTCTGCAGCAATGCAAAGTGCCAAAATACAGAGTTATTTGCCAGCCTGAAGTGGGCAATGAATATGGTCAAGAAGGAATACTCTCACGTGTCTTAAGATAGTGTGCCTTTGAACAGTTTCTTTAATTTGTTAGCCTTTTTGCGTCCTCAACTAACCTAATCTTCTCTTCTTGGATGCACGCCTTGGTGCAGGCCATGCCTAAGAAAGACGAGTCTTCTAACCTTTCCAGATATCGGCCCATTGTCCTCACGTCTGTTATCTCTTAAGTCTTTGAAACTCTCCTCAAGTCTTGCATTATCAGGTACCTAGAATCTTATTCCATTCCTTCCAAGGACCACTAAGGCTTCCGCAGTGTGAAGTCCTCTTGTGCTGTTCTCTCTTATGTGTCTCACCTCTGCTCCTCCTCTCTCAGGGATTTTGGTGTAACTTCTGTTGCATAAATCTTTGCTTTCTGATTTTCCATTCTCTAGTTATTCTGCCTCTCTCTTTTCCTTTCCGGCCGTCCCATTTCTGTAGCTGTTAATGGAGTGACTTCTCCCTCTTATCCTATGAACAGCGGTGTTCATCGGTGTTCTGTCCTAATGACTACTATCTTTCTCTTCCCCGTAATTGAATTCTCATCAGTCTCTAATCTTATTCGCTTTTATGCTGATGAGTCCACCGCATACCCTTCAACTCCTTATCCCTCTCCTCCTCATTCAAAACACTCGTTCTCTTTCTCACACAGAAAACATATTTCCTCTCTCAGTTCGGACCTGTGCTGTGGCTCGGACTGGAGAAGCAGTAACCTGCTAAGTGTCAGTGGTGCTAAGACACAATTTCTCCATACATCTCTTTCTCAGTGCCGCTTGTTCCCTGTTCAGTTTCAAAGCACTACAATTCAACTCTGCGAAAGCATAATGTTGGGAAAAACCGTATCCTCTGTTTTCCCCTACAAACCGATCGTGGTTAGCATCGTATATTTTTGTTTTCCAAAAACTGGGGATCTAACGTATATGAGGTGCCATAATTATTTTCCTTATGGGCTGTCATATATCTATATGGGTTTTATTCGTACAAGTATGGAGCAATGCCTGCATATGTGGGACGCTTCTTCGCCCACCTCCTTGTCAGCAAGACTGGAATCAAAAGCCTTCTGTCTCGTTGATTCTCCTGACGTCATCTGTCTTCAACACGCCCTTTCTGTCCGTCGCGATATTTGTAGCCTTTCTCTGTTCACAGGTGTCATTTTGGTCGCTGCTTTCATGAGTTCTCTGCATGTGTCCCTGCCACCAAGGCATAGACCCAGGGGACGCGGCTGGATGGACAAACACCTGACAGTATTGCTGATGCCGGAACTGATGGTGAGGAGACAGACAGGGTTGAAACAATATGCTTACAGGGTGGGCAACGTCCGAGATCTGATGATCAGGACTGCAAATGAAAGTACAAAAGAATATCAACAGGGGAAACAAGTAAGACTGCCAACGATAAGAACGTGATAGAGGAGGGATGGGACAATGGTTGAAAATAATATAACAAAATGGTGGAAAAACAGTGACGAAGTCTTCCTGGAAGACAATCAGAAATTCGAAAGGGTTCTCATATAAAGGGACAGTATAGAGGAAAGGCTGAGGAAATTCAGAAAATACAGGGTAAAAAAACTCGGAGATAAGCCTGTACTAGAGGTCCCCATCCAGTGTGAGCAACAAAGGAATACTGAACAAAAAGAGGTTCGCGCTAAAGATATGTATACAGATGGTTATGGACCGGTGGGGAGTGGAGAGGAACTTGATTTTAAGAATCGAATGGATGAAAGTAAGCGAAACATCAAAGGCATAGTTGAGGCTGAACTCAACGACTGTGTCAAATCAAAATTGGTTTTCCCAGAGGGATATACGATAACAATAGAAAAAGAGTGGAGGCAGAGTTGGAGCTACACTGTTCCTGCTGGCGAGTGAAAACATAAAATTCTAATAGTACTGGTAACAAATGGACCATATTAGCAAGTAATTTCAAGAGTTAGTACCTGACTGTCTAATAACCCTACAAGCGTACATCCTCTAAAAGACCGACTTTTAGATGGAAATCATAAAGGAACACAACGGAAGGTGCAGGAGCCGTCAAGGGCTGCCCTGCAGGTCGATGATAAAATTTTAATCCCAGGGGCTTCAGGTATAAAATAAACTGGGATACCCTAGATCTGCATGGGAATAAAAACACAAGTTTTCAGTGTCAATAAAGTGTTCAGGGGAAACGTTTTTCATGGATGTGTATCACAAGTTACTTGGGTTAGAGGTGCAGATGTGCCAACTACATTGGATCTAGTTTTATTCACAATAACCTTGAAACTAACAACTTTACCCCATGAACATCCTCTTGGAAAAAGTGGTCACCTCATACTTTAGTTGTGTTGCACAGGGAAAGAGAATATTCTCAAAAAAAAAAAAAAAGAAAGTTGACCGAACGCAGTAGGGTATTATCAAGACTATATCAAGGGAACAGATTGAGGGCTCGAATTCCAAAATCGATACTGGATTAGATTTAGAATCTCCATTGAAGGTGTAGAGAGATATATAGACACAGCATGGTTGAGGGACAGATCGAGGATTGCAGGAAAGATTTGGTTAGAGACTAAAGCTAGGGAACACATAGATCCTTTACGGGAGAGATATAGGAGACAGGAGAGCGTAGCTTAATTTGAACAATAACAGGGGGCCAGAAATTACTTCATCAGGGATAAAAGAATAACTGAAGTTAGAAAAAACACATAACTGATAAGCCAAAAGAGCGCCCAGAATTGCTCCACATATCTATAGATGGTAAATCAACAGTAGAGGCCCGGATTATGAGATGAAGGAACTTGCGTAAGAAAGTTTTTCATTCAGATGAGGACACAAGCGAGGAGATGAATGCAAAGCTTCAGACTGATTTTGTACTCGAAAACCACGAGAAACCATTACTACAAGCCAGCAAAGGTAAAGATACAGGGTGAGAATACCAATGTAAATTCAATGGAAGTGAAGAGGTTCATAAAGGAGGCAGACCCACAGAAAGATCATGTACCAGATGGCATCTTACGAGTTGTACTGAGAGAGTGCGCACCGACTATTGCCAAGCAACTGGAGATCTTTAAAATCTCCCTCTCAGCAGAATGGAAGAGAACTTGACGTAGTATGGTTGTTCAAAAATCGTGTCTGGTAAGTGGCTCTAAACAAAGGAACCGCAAGATGCTTGAGGAATTAACCAAACAGCAAACATGAAGTCAAAGAGAAATGGTCTTGCCAGACGAATCTGTTAGATTTCTGTGGGGAAGTAAGCTCCATTATGAAAAATGGGTTGGGTTTGTGGACTGCACATTCTTGGATTACCAGAAGGCTTTTGAAACTACTCCCCGCAGACAACTTAGGATAAAGCTGAACGTGCAGATGGGGGCAGAGATGAGATTCCCAAATAGACTGACAGTTAACACTACAGGAACGAAGATAGACTATAATTCATTAGAGCTTTCTCACGCTGGGTTATGGTAACGGATGAGGTCGCTCTGGATTCGCTGTAGTGGCCATCACAATTTCTGGGCTAGATAAGTGGTCTGTCAAACGTTGTTACAAAAGCCATATTGACATATTGGTTATGTTTGTTGATGATAAAATTAAGAGGGACTGAGAAATATTGATAAAGACCTAAAGAGTATTCAGCAGCGTTCGGGTAAATGGCTAGTAAAATATAAACCTGGAAAATTCAGATTCATGAGGAAGGAAAGGCTTTTAAGAATATTAGAGAATGAGTACCACTGGGAGGAATAGATTACTAGCTATACTGTGAGGGAGACATGAAGTGTTGACATACGGCGAACTTGTCACCAAAACACCATGTGAGTAGGGTTATGAGGGAGGAAGACTATATTTTGGTCAATGTCAAAACTTGCCTCGAAGTACACAGACTGTGAGATGTTTCGAAATAAAGAGTCCAGAGCAAGAGGACACAGCTGGATATGAGTCAAGAGAAGGGATAAGAGGAAGGGTTTCTTAGGCAACGAACTGTGAACATGTGGAACAGACTGAGGGCAGCAATTGCGACTCGAATTGAATGATAATGAAAAGAAATATAAGGAACGAAACAGACAACGAGCAGGGCCTCACGTATTTGAAATTCCCTCATTGTATGCATAAAAAGCTGGGAAAAACAGGTAATAAAACACACACACACACACACACACACACACACACACACACACAAGCCCGAAAGTGTTTCACAGTTGTAGGCACAATAGCCCCATCACTAGTGAGATGGGAAGGGGAGGAGGCATTAGAAAAAATGAGGTATCAACGAGAGACATTAACAGTATGCTAAAATGTCATGGCCCAAACAAGGCTCATATTCCTGATGAGATTTTATTGAAGATTTGTCCAGATACACTTGGTAGACCTCTTGAGGTACTGTGCAAGACGTCGCGGGAGAAAGGCAAAGTAAAAGGGAGTGGAAAAGGGCAAATGTCTTATGCATCTAAAGGAAAGGATACCAGGAAGAGGCGCTATACTACATTCTTCTTGACAAGTGTGGTCTGCAAGCTACTGGAAAGGTTAATCAGACAGCAGATGGATGAATTTCAACAGAGGAGAAATCACCTACATGAGAGGCAAACACGGCGTTAGGGAAAGGAGGTCATGTGCAACGAACCTGGCAGATTTCTATGAGAGAGCGAGTTCTGTCTTAAATAAAAGGGAAGTCCAGGTGGACTGTTTGTATCATTACTGAAAGCAAGTATTTAACACAGTCCGGATGGGAGGATGGTTAAGAAGCTGGAATACCAAACAGAAATAAAGGTGGTGGGAGGGGGGACTCCTCCAATGGACAGAAGACTATTTTAGTAGAAGGAAACAAAGGACACATGTAAGATACGAAGGTGGAGGTCACCAGTGGAGTGACCGCATGGTCCTGCGTTGTTACGGATACTCTTCTTCATCTATGGAAATGACTTGCCTGAAGATAAGGACTGCTACCTGAATATGTTTGCTGATGATGTAGAGGTTAAGACGGAAATGAAAGGCGAGCAGGATTGCATATATTTACAAGTGGACTTAGACACTGGGTCTTATGAAATCTCTCTGAAGCAAATTTAAGGTCATGAGGATGGAACAGATTGAAAGAGACCGCAATAACAGGAAAAAAGCTTCACGATTTTGTTTGTGAGAAGGACTAGAGAGTCGACACTACCCCTAACCTGTCACCGGAGTCCTATATCAGGAGAATAGTTAAGGAGACAAACTATCTTCCGGCAAATATCACAATAGCTTGCAAGCATATGTTTAAGGAAATACTGAACAAGCTGTCCATATCCTACATACATAAAGAAATAGAATATGCTCTCTGGTTTGGTCATCGCATCTAAGAAAGAAGAAACAACTGATAGGGAAGATCCAGTGAAGGACGAGAAATATGGTACCTTGATAAGACTGCTGAGTTACAAGGTAACGCGAAAGGCTTTAGATATGTACATCTTGGATGAAAGAAGAATAAGGGGTGACTTGATCATAGCTTTAAAGTTTATAAGATAGATCGATAAAGTGGGCAATGAACAGTTCTTCGAGAGATGTAAGGGTATAGCAACTAGAGGACATAACATGATATTAAGCAAGAAGCTTGTAAAAAAGATATAAGGCAGTACTCTTATAGCATAAGGGTGGTGGATGAATGGAATAGAATGATTAAGGATACAGGTAATGCAGACAGCATTCATAGATCTAAGAAGATGTATCGAGCACAGAATATTCAAGAGATGAGGCCCCACGGTTTTCTCTGCCCGTACAGAACAAATAGGTGATCACACACGAGAGGAAGAAATCAAGTATGAAACCACCCGAGAAGAAAAGAAAAGTTTGGTGACGTTATTCGAAATGATTAAGAATTAGGACCAACAGTAGCACAAGTAGAGGAGAAAATAACGAAACTGAAGAATCAAATCAAAGATCAACGAAAGGCATCATGACATTAGAAAGGAGCTTAGAGGTTTAAAAATTACATTATAGTCAAGTATTATGAACACAGATTCATGCTAGTTTAGGGGATTCAGAAAGTAACCAAACGCTAAAAGTGAATTCGGTAAAAAACAAAAAACGTTAGAAGTGTGTTTTCTTTTTTAGTTGCCCTGGAGTTGGTTCAGTGAAAAGAAATATATATATAACACACACAGAACCTAGTGGAAATAGTGGACCTGAGGCTATACCAACAAAAGGTACAAAAGGTACACAGGGAATTAAGAGAAGCTGTAAATATGATAATATGCTCACTTAGAGAAGGAATGATAAAGGCGGTTTATGGCCAGATTTATGAAAGGTTTAGAAAAGTGCAGAGCATACACGACCCGCTTTTGTTGGCTGAAAGAGAGAATTTAGAGAAAGTCAGAGACAGAGAAGACTGACAGTTCAACACTGAACGATCTTTATGAAAAGTGGATGACACCAAATTTAGAAAGATTACTAGAGTAGGAGACTGATGGACGTAAATCATTGAAAATTTTTGGGCTGGAAGGAGATCATACACCAGATAAGGAAGAAATGACAAAAAGAAAGAAGGAAATTTCATTAAGAGATTACTAAAGACTATAGAATTGCCATATGCAGTGTTATTGTCAGGAGACAGGAGAAGAATTGGTAAGTATTTTCAAGGGGGCGATCAGATATGGTTACGTTTAATTTGGAGTCATCAAGCCAGGCGACGTTAAGAGGGAGAAATGCTTCAATAAAATATGTCAAAAAGCATAGGAGTTCTGGGATGTGTTGTGACGTAGTTAGAAGAGGAACCTCAGCCAACATTTGCAAGGTATAACACAACGAGTAGAACAAGATATGAAAAAACAAAGAAACTTAACAAAGAATGTTGTCGAAAAGGTGAGGGTGAATCCAAAAGTTGTCTCTGATTACACCGGGAACAAACTGCTAGCGGAAGAACTGCTAGTTAGGCCAAGGAATTCAGAGAAGAGAGTAATAAAGGATGATGTTAGGTTATGTAAGGGACTAAGTAACATGTTCGGAAGTATTTTCACAGTGAAGAACACTATAGCCCCAACAACAATGGGATGGAATGGAAAGTCTTTGACGGCTTTGAAATATCTGAAAAAAGACAACAGAATGGTAAAGGGTCTTGACCCATTCAAGGATCATGGTCCTGATGATATTTCACCGTATGTACTGAAGATGCGTGCAGATACACTTGAGAAACCTCTTGAAACGCTGTTCAAGATGTCGCTGGAGAAAGGCAAAATGGCATGGAAATATAAAGAAGCAGACGTCATACCCATCTTGAAGAAAGGAGACCGGAAAGAAGCGTTGAGCTACAGACTAGCCTCCCTGACGAGGTGTGATCTGTAGAATTCTGACACAGATAATCAGAAAGGAAATGGATAATATCCTGCAAAGTAGAAATTACGTAAGTGTGATACAACACGGTTGCAGGGAAAGGAGGTCAAGTGATACGAAGCCCTTAGATTTCTACGAAAGAATAAGCTCGGTTCTTGACAAAAGAGAAGGCTAGGTGTTAAATGCCAGAAAGCATTTGACACTATACCGCGTGGAACACTGGCTAAGAAGCTGGATCACTACATGGGAACAAGGAGAGTCTAAAATCTATGGCTAGAAGATTATTTTTGCTGAAGGGAACAAAGGACGTATGTTAGAAGAATCTTCTTGATATATGTTGGGGTTATCAACGGAGTGCCGCAGGGTTCTGCTCTGGAACCATTACTTTTCTTGTTCTATGTAGATGCTTTGGCAGTAAGTATGGTTGCAGATGACCGGAAAGTCATGAGGAAAGTGAAAATTGAAAAGGATTACATCAACTTACTAAACGAGCTTAGACAAACTCTAGAGTAGGCCTTACACATGGCTGATGAAATGCGACCAGAGTAAATGTAATGTAGTGAGGATGGGTGACAATGACTGAGGGCCTCGATATCAGTATAATCCAGCAGGAGACAAGCTGCGAGTCTGTGTGTGAGAGACACTCGAGAGCCGATATCTTTAATCTGTCGCCAGAGTCTCACCTTAGAAGACTAATCATGGGGGCCAACTGCCAGCTTGAAATGACCAAAATTGCATCTGAGTTCATGGATATAGAAATATTCAGCAAGCTCCTCACTCCCTACATAAGGATTAAGCTAGTGTGTGCTTCTCAGGAATGGTTACTTTACCCAAAGATGCACAGACAGCTGCTGGAGAAGGTCCAATGGAGGACAAAAAAGAAAATACAATTGTGGAGACAGCTGAGTTGCAGGGAAATGCTAGAGGTCTTAGATTTGCCCAGCTTGGAAGAAAGAAGAGTGAGGGATGACTTGGTCATAACTTTTAAATTTTCTAGATCTCACTGAGGACTTAGACAGTAAACAGGTCTTCGAGATATGTAAAGAGAGAACAATCAGAGGACATAGCATGAAAGTAAGCAAGAAATGTTTAGAAAAAGTTGTAAAGAAGTTCTGTTTTATTGTCAGCTTGGTGGGTGACTGAAACAAAGTAAATAAAGACGTAGTAAATGCAGACAACATAAAGAAATTTGAAATGTTTTATGATAGTACAGAATATTTAAGACACGAGGACACACGAGCTTAAGATTCCTTCTCTGTACAGTACAAATATCTAATCAAAATAAGCAATTACATACGCGCACACACACACACACACACACACACACACACACACACGCTTCCTCCCGTAATTAAACACACGAGTGTAAAATTCCTTTCTCGAACAATACAAATAGGTAACAAATAGGTAATTTCACAGACAGACAGACAGACACACAACATCATCTAGAACCAAATGTCAGGACATTCAGACCGGCTCCAGATTCAGCAATACGCCACTTTGGACGGTGGATCGTTCGGCATCCCTAGACTGAAGTGCTAAGCGTGAATGGCGTCGAATTCAAATGGGATAGTTACAATAGTAACCTCCACGGAAGCCTACCATCTCTGACACTGTCTCCCTAAACGCCAATATATAACTTAAAACACAACCAGAGTGCAGGAGAGTAGGGGAATACGCGTGTAATGGAATGGATTTTACAGTCTGTTACATGAAACGATTTTCATAACGGAAGGAATTAGATTTTTGAGTATATTAACAGATGTTTATGGGGCGATCTTGGCGAATATATATCGTGTAGCAGTTTTTAATTCAATAGTTAGGGAGCAGTCACAAAACCTAACCTAACCTCGCTTAGGCTCACCCAATAGCCGAAGTAATAGTAGAAATATACCAGCAATAGATTTGTCTGCTGGTGACGAATTGCAAAATGTTGCAACCCCGGGTGAATCTTGTTAAACTGAAATGTATGAAGTAGTTTCATCCGAGCGGAGACTGAAATAAGAGAAATAAAAGCTCATACAGGAAAACAGTAAACTGCTTATATCGATATAAATTCTGTTAGTGCACCGGATCTCCTATACTATCACAGGTGTATATCGCCAAACCCACTTCAGTCTTCTTGAATGCAACACATAATGCCCTCCATCAACAAGGATTTGACCCGCTGCCATTTGTGTGGTTCCATTCGCTGCAATGTCTGCTCCCAGGTATTTAGAACACATCACTTTCGCTATTTTTTCTCCACTCAAACTCACGCCCAAACTAACCTGACCCTCTATCCTGCTAAAGCTAATAATCTTGCTTTCTCACATTAACTCTCAACTTCCTCCTTTCATATACTCTTTTAGACTCAGTCACTAGCTTCAGCAGTTTCTCACTAGAATCTTGCTCCAATATTGTGTCATCAGCAAACAACAACTGACACCCTTTCCACCCTCACACCTCTTACAGACTGCATACTAACCCCTCTCTCTAAGACCCTTGCATTTACTTCCCTCACCATCCCATTAATAAACAAATTAAATAGCCATGATGATATCACACATCCCTGCCGTACACCAATATTGGCTTGGAACCACTCACTCTCCTTTCTTGCTCGTACTCACGCTTTAAACCCTCGATAAAAAACTTCTCACTGCTTCTAGCAGCTTTTCTCTCACACAATATATTCTTCAGACTTTCCACAAGACATATCCATTAACCTAACACATGTTGTCTCCTGATCCAGAAATGCTACATACAAATCCTTTCGTTTCTGTGTTTCTCACATTCATTCTTTAAAAGCAAACATTTGAGCAAAACATCCTCTACCACTTTTTAAACCACACTGCTCCTCCCCATTCTAATTTCTGTACATGCCTTCACCCTCTCAATCACTATCCTCCCATACAACTTACTAGGTACCCTCAACAAACGTGTACGTTTGTAGTTTGAACACTAACCTTTATCCCCCTTGCCTTTATACAGTGGCACAATAAATGTAGCCGGTTAATCCTCAGGAAGCTCACCATGGTCCATATATACACGGAAATCCTAAATAATCAGTCCACAACACGGTCACCCCCTTTCTTAAAAAAATCAACTACAATAATATCCACTCCAATCGCCTAACCATATTCTATTTTACTTAAGGCTTTCATCACCTCTACTCTCTTCACCAGACCACTCTCCCTTACAAACCCGAACCAAAAAGCCTACATTTGCCACACAATCATCAAACGCTTTTAAAAGTGCTTCAAAATACTACTCCATCTCTTCCTCACTTCATCACTGCCTGCTGCTACTTCGTCTGCCCCCTTCACCGAAGTTCCCATATCTTTCCTTGTTTTTCGTGCACTCTTAAACTCCCTCGAAAATGTCATATTCTCCATGAAGTTTCCTGATACTCGCTCACCCTAAATCTCATTTGCTCTCTTTTTCAACCCCTGCACTTTCCTCTTGACCTCCTGGCCCTTCCTCTTATATATGTACGAATCACTTGCATTTCTTCCCTTTAAGTAACACCCAAACACCTCTCTTTTTCTTTCACTGGCAACTTTACTTCTTCATCCAACCACTCACCACCCTTTCTAATATGCCCAGCTCCCGCCTTAAGAATGCCAGTTGCATCTCTCGCACATGGTATCACTGCTTCCCAGAATACCTCCCATATCTAACTCACCCCCTTACTTCGTTTACTCTACCTTTTGCTGTTCAACACTCAATCTCTCCTGGAATTTCTTCACGCAAGTCTCTTTTCCAAGCTCACTTACTCTCACGACTCTTTTCTCACCCATAACGTTTCCTCTGTTCCGAAAACTTCTACAAATCTTCACCTTCGCCTCCACAAGGTAATGAACACACACCCCACCAGCTAGCTGCCCCTCTCAGCACATTCATATCAGAAAAAGTTCTTTTATTTAAGTACAATTGAATTGAATATTTCCATTCAGACGTGTTTCATTACAGACCATAGCATAATTAGCAGTAAGGAGATTCTTTTAGTCTTTTTCTAATTTTTGAACACGTGTTCGTTGTTCTTGAGAAAGCTGGAAAGGAAAATTCTCAAATGCCATTTTCACTATATTTTCAGATCTTTTATAGTGAGCTTTGACCCCGTATCGAGCACCGTAAGACTAACAGAACTGAATTCAACAAAATCTTGAAAACACGGAATTTGATATATGCAGAGAGAGAAAAACAAAATGCCTGGCGACAGCTGTTAACTCTATGACGGATATGTGTGTAGGTCATCGGATCTCCCGTGTCAGGTCAGCCATATGGGACCTTCCCTGCGGTGCTCTTTGACGGTTAGAGGGGCCAAATAATCTCGGACTTCTGACATGACCCGTTTGCTGGTTGTTGAGTTAGGGAGAAAGTTCTTTGATAAAAACTGCTTCTGTTATTTGTAATTTGTTGTGACTACTGCAATACTTGAGAATTTCCGTGTTATTCACCAACTGCAGTTGTGTAATATACACGTATCTAAATGCCCTTTGTGGCATTTATGGATCTGGGGAATGTGTATGATAGGGTTGATAGCGATGTTTTGTGGAAGGTCTTAAGAATATAAGATGTGGAAGGAAAACTGCTAGAAACAGCAACTTTTTTTTTCTTATCAAAGGTGTAAAGCTTCTGTGTGAGTAGGAGGAGAGTGAATGGTTCCAAATGAAGATTGGTCTACGCCAGGGATATGTGATGTTACCACAGTTGTTCAATTTATCTATGGATAGGGTGGTGAGGGAGATAAATGCGAGTCTTGTGTGAGTCTGTAGGGGTTGGAGGACCTGGGAAGTGAGCCTGTTGTTTACTGATGATATACCACTGGGGCAGGTTCGACTGGGAAACTGCAGAAGTTCGTGACTGAGTTTGGAAAATTGTGTGAAAGGAGAAAGTTGAAAGTAAGGTTATTATGTTCAGCAGGGTTGAGCGACATATTAGAAGGGATGTAAGTCTGGTGGAGAAAAATTGGAGGACGCGAAGTGTTTTAGATAACTGGGAGTGGACTTGGCAGCGAATGGAACCATGGAAGCGGAGATGAATCATTGGTTGGGGAAGGGGGCGATGAAGAATGTATGGAAAGAGAGAACCTTATCTCGAAGGGCAAGAATGGGTATGTTTGAAGCATCTGGCAAGTGTCGCGAGTACAAACAGATATAACAAAGGGGCTTACTAAAGCCTAAGGAAGGTAGGATATTCCTTCAACAGAACGTCAGTATCATTTACATAACGTCTGGCCAGTATGGTGAGGATCAACGTGTCTCCATCAAGGAATTAATGCCGTTTGATTTAATTCTTGCTAGTAACCTTTGATGCGGAACGTTATAGAAAACTTTTTGAAAATCTAGATAGTAACATCAAGCGCTTTACTTTCTTCACATATGTTGATTATATCATAAAAGAATTCAAGCAGATTTGTCAGACATAAACGATTTCGTCAAAAACCACCCACAGATGTTTTTATACTCATTAACAACATTAAAGTTTAGGGGTCTTAAAATATATACTAAGATCATACTTTTTTGATCTTTTGCATCAGATCATTTGTATTCTAAATTCATGATGCAAGTATTCTGGGTCGCAAATTCTGAGGGTTCTTAAAAACATACTTGTGATACTGATATTTTCACAGACTCTTGGTGATGAGAAATATGTTTATATAGATATCAACATGAGCTGGTTTCCTCTAGATCATAAATTTCATTCCATTGTTTAATTTGATTACTATTGTGTTCAAAAAAAAAAAAAAATAGAATAACAGGGAGCCATCCACTTTCTTTTTTCTTCTTAATTTTGAACTTATAGTCGAATAGAAATTAGATGGATCACTATCCTCTGGCCAGAGACATAGTATGTCATCAGCAATTAAAATCAATGTTATATCAACATTGCAAATGGGAAGCAACTGCTGTATCTCAAATATTACTCACGGATATTTAATAAACCTGGGGAAGGAGGATTACCTATGTTTGTAGAATTTGTCATTAGCCGAAAATACATTTTTATTACACATAACGCAATAAAGTTTATAAAAACATTATGGCTTACTGGTAGGGAAGTCAAAGGTGCTTGGATTTTTGTTACACTTGTCCACTGTTTCCCGCGTTAGCGCCAGAAATTGACGAAAAAAGGCTGCATTCGCTCTCATCTCAAGAAATATAACAAATCTTGTACAGGCACGTTTGTAAACTTTGAGTTAATATCGAAATCTAATAACTGGAAGGGAACTTTCATTTTTCTTAGTCTATGACTTGGATCCATAAAATCGTTGACACAAGAGCTGAAAACATCCTAACTATCTATTTTGAGAGCTTGTGTGAGGCAGAAGCCACCGAGCTTATGATAGTCCGTAGAGGATTATTGACCTTGTTAATTTTAACTAGACCATACGTATATGGCAGTGTGGGATTTGTCTGAGAAAATTCTTTGGTTAAATCTGGCTTGTTCTTTAAAAGCAATTTCATTTCACTATAAAATCCCTTGTTAACATTCTCTGTTGGGTCTTTAATCAGTCACAAAATGTACCTTGCATCGCTCAGCAAATCGCACATCTTGTCAACGTAAGATTCCTTATCTAGGATTACAATTGTATTGGATATATCTGCATTAGTAAACTTTATATATACATAAGATTTCAAATTTCTAAGATCAACCTCAAACGCTTTTAGGAATACTTGACCTAAGCTTACAGTTGGACATACCATATACACGACCCTTCGAAATCAGTATGTTATCCTGAGAAATGTCATCACTTCATACTTTTCAAGATTTATAAATCCTTTTACAACTGCCAGAGGAAATTTTTCTTTTTTTTTCGATGAAAAGTTTACTTTCACGTCCAAGCAAAACTTTTGTTGTTGCATCTAGTTCAAGAAATAAAAAGCTCAGTTCGAGAGACGAAAGGTTCAGTTCGAGAAATGAAAGGCACAATTCGAGAGATGAAAGGTACAGCTAAAGAGATTAAAAGTACAGTTCGAGAGATGAAATGTACAGTTTGAGAGATGAAAGATACAGTTCGATGTATGAAAGGTACAGCTCGAGAGATGAAAGGTACAGTTAGAGAGATGAAAGTTTCAGTTCGAGAGATGAATGGTTCAGTTCGAGGGATGAAAGGTTAAGTTAGAGAGAGAAGCGGTTTGGTTTGAGAGATGAAAGGCTTAGAGAGATGAAAGGTTCAGTTAGAGATAAACGGTTCGGTTTGAGAGATGAAAAGGTTCATTTAGGGAGATGAAAGGTTAGCCACTAAAGGTGTATTACTTTTCTGAGTGAAAAGACTTTTATACAACAGTGGGTTGAGTTTTCCCATTACTCTGCTTCGAGCTTCTCATTTTCTCTTCTAAGTAATCTGTGCAACAGTCACTCAGTATCTTCCACCAGCCGTCAAATCTTTTTTTCAAAGTTACTTTTATTCTTACTTTCACGGGATGCAGTTTTGACATCACTTGTTTTCCTTATGTGTGAGATGAGTAACACGTTAAGTTCTGAAAATGTTTCACCATCAAGATTTCTAACTTGCTGTGGCAGGCACGTTTTTGAGATAACTTTTTCAAGTTTACACTCTTTTAAGAATTTCAGCTGGCTCTTCAACTGGTGACTCTCCAAATTGTGCTTCTTGAAACTATGGAACGATGGGTGTAGGTTGAAGGTACAAATGGTAGAGCGTAGCAACAAGACGTAAGAGGCGCAAGAGTTCCATAATAATGTGATTGACAATGGTACAGTGAGGTGGGCAGAATCTCTATAAGTGACGCGAAAAATATAAGAAAATCTCCCCAAACCTTTTTCTTAAGGTCTTGGAAAATAGA
>JAYMFT010390262.1:0-19759 GCA_038088735.1 Panulirus argus
CGCCGGCAAGGTAGCGCCAGGAGACAGATGAAATGGCCACATTCGTTCACACTCAGTCTCTAGCTGTCATGTGTAATAAAGAAAAATGGAAATTAATGGAATAGAAGAAAGAAAATAAAAATTCATTACGAACGAAGATTTTTATGGTTAAAACCAGTTCACAGTGAAACTATACTTCCTGAGTGCAATGATCTTTCGACTTGTGCCTCCAAGCGAACGTGTTGCACCATCTGGTCGTCTTGCTCGCCAGTTCAAAAGGTCTTTGTTGACTAGTAAGTCTGGCCAGGGCTAAAGGACACGGTGTGAGCAGTCGTTCTTGACACGTGTAAATTGGAAGGGAAAAAAAATTGCATCGGAAATTCCGTAAAGCTCCTGAAATGACGCTACAGTTGTTTCGGGAAAAGACGAGAGAGGAGTTTGTGACAACTTGCCTCCGGAGTGGTTTTTTTCAATGGGGAAATATTGTGTGCAGTGATATGTCATTTAGAAAACGAAAATGAAAATTCAAATAACTTTTAAAAAGGAAAAAAACGCTGCTCTCTTGTTGCTATTTGCACACAATCTCTGAAAATGCCGGAAGGTGTACTTGGCGAGAGTTGTTCCGTGTGTGTGTGTGTGCTTTGATATACCCCAGAGGAAGATTACCCAAGCATGCACAATGCTTTGGTTAGATCCCGAGTGTGTATTATCGTTAAAAGTAAATTGAAATCATTCGACAATATTTCCAGGGAAACCGATTTGTACGAGGAAGTTCCAGATAACATAACGAAAGCAGGTAAAGATGAAAATGATAATAATAGTAATAATAATGATAATAATATTAATAATATTAATGATAATGATAACTTAACCAGGATGTGTTATCTATAGTATTCGCTCTCATGCTTTTCCTATGTGTCTTTTTGTTATATAGTACAAGGAAACCACCTTCATTTTCACCCCTTGAGCCAGGCTCGGTCACGGGGTCTTATTTAGCGTGGTAGGCGGGAGCGCGACTGCTAGGCTATGATCGCCCTACCACGCATGAGGGTCCAGGGTTCGAGCCTGGCCGTCGGAGGGTTGTGTGATCTATGAAAGTGCGCGTTCACGCAGGTCACCCTCTCGACGACCTGACCTCTCTCTCTCTCTCTCTCTCTCAACTTTATTTTTCACGTAAAGTGCCTCTAAGGGAAGGTGAGCTGTTGGATCTGATGTGAGGCATACAAATTGCTTTGCGATCCACAGAAAACTGAAATACGAGTCACGTTAATCAACTGTTTCAGTATTAGTTTAGGGGATCAGGATTGAGTAGGCCTTGGAAGATACCGTGGTGGTCGAGGGTCGTACTATTCGTGTCCCCTAGGTCGTATTTGTCGTTTTCGTCGAGGTCGAGGATATTTAAAGCAGTTGTCGTTCTCGTGAGATTCGTTTAAAATTGTTTCAGGTCGGCACAGGGAGAGGGGTAAGTAGGTGGCGTTATATACCAGGGTAGGACACAAGATGTGTTTACTTTCGTGTTGGTATTATGAATACGTTCCTTTCTTCTCTCGAAGGCTAAATGATACCTGCTTTACCTTATCTTCTGCTGATAAGTTCTCTCTTTTAAATGTTGGATGCTCCAGTCACGGACAGAAATCCACATCAAGGCCGGGCCATAATTGAAATATAGAGAGGATTATGAAAGGGAAAGAGAAGAGAGACAAGGGAAAGTATTTACGAATTTTGAAGAAAGCGGAAAACCTGTCTTTTGAAATGTGCCAGGTCATAGTTAACTGGGAAAGACATGAGAAGGTAGAGAGTTCCAAGGCTTCGAGGAGGTGTATGGAAAGAAGCAGTTATCTGACCATCGTTATAACATCAACTCGTATTATCTTTTCACCCATCTGGGCGAAAAAAAAAATAAAATAAACGAAAGAAAAATAATCGGGGACAAATTCCTGGCCTGAAGTTTTCCTTTAGTAGCAGAAGTTTCTCGTCGGTTAACAAAAGCAAAGTTCCTGACGGAGTAACGCGAGCTGCAGAAGAGAAAAGTTTATATATGACATAAGCATCAGAAGGGAGTTTTGGCGGAGCCTGCCACACAGTACGTTCTTGCTCGTTTAGGAGTCTCCCTCCCTCCTTGCAAAACTGTCGTAGACCCTCACTTGAATATCCACAAGCCGGGGATCGAATCCACTTCACCTATACCTATGCTGCAAGACCAGATGAGGCACTTCAGCGTCCTTTCTGTAGAATGCAAACACGATACAGTAAAGTATAATCAAATAGATCGGTACTAAAATAGAGTGAAATTATTTTTTCATAAACACACGAATCTAAATGTAATTTGTTGTTTGTCTTGCATGTGTTATTACGAGTCACGTAAACCGCTTGATGTAATTATTTCTTCTCGACATTCTTGTTGGCTTAAGGGATGAACAGCGAGGACGTTGGTCCATGACGTTAGAGAGAGAGAGAGAGAGAGAGAGAGGGCGTGATCTGGTGTAGTAGTCAGCATAGTGATATGATGTTTGGGGAAACCCAAGGTACATAGGGAAGAATTTGGCCAGATTTGTTTCACACAATATTTACAACCTAGCCGCAACTTGCTCTGCGTAACCCACCTCCAGGAAGTAATTTACCTCCTGCTAGGCTATATGTCAGTGCATTGGTATCAAAGCCTCCTTTAACATTCTACCTAGGCAACACACACACACACACACACACACACACACACACACACACCCGTCCCCGGCATTTCTGTTGAGTGTATTCTATGGTAATGTTCATTCCCCTCTACCGATGTTTATTAAGGTACAGCTGGAGAAACTAAAGACTTCACGCACGGACTATTGGTGCCAATCTTACTAACACCTGTGGAATAACAGTACTTTAAAATTATCATTCATGAAAAGATTAAACTCATTCAGATTCAAGGCTTATTGAAAAATCTAAATTCTAAAGTGCTAAAATTGTTTTATACGGTATTAACATGTTGCAAATTGTTGGATACATGATGCATTTTAAAAAAATCAGTAAATTACGCCAGTGGATAATCTCCTCTACTCGAATTCATTACTTGAATCAGAACTGAATTTTAATCGGCAATTAACCCTATATGGACAGGTATGACATATGTGCGCGTGAGGTATATACCATTTCGAAATTGGACACCAGTAAGCTGTCACTTGTACAAGATTTGGAACGGATTTTATCACCGACAGCAGCACAAAATAAGAGCACATGAGGAGAAATGCACAAGTCCTGAATTTATGGCAGTAGTTTCTGAGGGTCTGCGAGACGCGTAGACACAGAACACACCCCCTCGTGGATCTGAATCCGGCCAGAAGCTGAAAAACATTCTATCACGTCTCAAAAGTACCACAATGTGTTCCTTATTGTTTTCCGCAAGGCATTTACACCAAAATTTCGTGTCGGTAATTACAAAAACGTACTACTAAATCGGGTGACTAATAATATGGAGTGTATGTTTTCCTACATGTTTACGCAGATGAGCCTAGGATTGTGCGGAGGCAAATTTCACTTATGATTTAACACCTGCAGATAATTGTCAACCATTTCTCTTGGTATATTGAGGTCAACAATACAGTGTCCCCTTCCCACTGGCCCTGAACCACGCAACAGTGCTGACCGTCGCAAAACAAGCGATTCCACCAGTGCCGATCTGTTCAACTCCCCCACAGAAGGAAACGCAAGTGGGGGGGGGCCACCACGCGGAGAAGCGATACCACCAGGCAAAGACCTCTGAAAGCGCAAGTCTCCTCAGTGTCCAAACCACTTCCTCCCTGCATAAGCTGCTGCTGGGCGCAGCGTACCTCATGGCGCCTTAGGTTCACGGTAAGAGAACCTAAGAGAAGCTCGTCTGCCTCGGGAAGGTCGAGGAACCTCGGTGAACCGAGGTGGTGTCCATCGCGCCGAGGGTGATGGAGGAGGGAACTGCGATCTCATGCCGTCGCCCCACCCACTCACCCACCCTCCCACACACCCAAGTCTCCTGCAGGATCAAGGAGCCCTCATTTCTGCTTCTCCCAAACAAGTTCCTCCAGCTCGAGAGCAGCCACGTTAGCGAGAAATGCAAAGGACTATATATACCTGTCTCGAGCAGTGATAGCGCCATGAATACTAGTTCCTCTCGGGGTACGGGATGCGGAGAGATAATATGGACACAGCCAGACTTGATACTGGGTATTGACATTCTCATTTCTGACCAGACCTGGTCAAGTCCCTCAAGTGGCTTGGTGTGCACTATGTCGTGTGCTGTGCGGACGACATCTGATAACATGCTCACATAACTCGTACTCTCACGAACGTCTCGAACCATTTCAACACCGTCCACGCCTTTCGGCAGTTCTCATCGAGATTACAACTTAAAAAAAAGAAAAATTGCATTATACTGTTTTCATGACTCGTGAAAATAAAAAAAAAGCCTGCAGGGTAATAAAAGATAATTACATTATATTTAGATGCATGATTTATAGGAATATTTTTCCACAGTGTTCAAGTTGGTGCATTAATTAGCATTGGGGATGGATGATAGGCTCTCCTGGGGTAGTGACACTTCACTGCTATCAAGGTAGAATAATGATGTTTATATGACGATGAGTATATATATATACCTTGAGGTATATACTGGGATTTTGGACTATATATCCCCTGGATAGATAGCAGGATATCCCTGTATGTACCCTGGTGAATGGATACTCGTACACTGACACTGTCTAGAGAGTAGATTTTGGTAGATAAGGGGAGGAGCCTCCGGAATCTACTTTGGGGGTAGGCTCCAAGAACTACCGCAAAGTAGATTCGAGAATCTCGCCAGAAACTGCCAGGGCACAGTTTAAGGGGAGTGGGTTATAACTTGAGACTTTACTTTAGGACTTGTCTTACACACTGACAGTGTCTGTGAACTGTGAAACGACCGTCTGTCTGTCTGTCTGTTTTGATTTCTCTCAAGTCTTGGACGACTCGGTTCATAGACAAAAAGGGTCCTCACCGAGACCATACCTTAAACATGATTTGGAAATGTATATGGTGGAAAAGAGAAGGAAACGAGAAAAGATCCGAGTGAGAAAATTGATTAGGTTGGGCGCATGGTGCAGTTAGATAAATGTTTGAAGACTAGTTCGGTAATTTGATTTTGTTTTTTCCTAAGGCGAAACTAAAGGGTGTGAGATGGTTTGAAATGATTGGATAATGAGAGAATTTCTTTTTTTTTTTGATGGATATGAAGAATGATAAAACCCGAAGCTGAAAATTGGGAAATAGTTTTTGCCAATGGCTGCATTTGAGTAAATGTGGTCTGATTGGATCATAAAAATACACCGGATTTCACAGCCATTCAGCCATTTCCTAATTCTGTTTAGATCATGCAACTTCTGTCAAGTACTTACTTGTCAGTAGATATACAGGAGTTTATTGCATTTAAGTAGACTTATCCACATTTTACTCCATCGTGATACATGTACGCATGTGCGAATCTGTCGAAGATGGACGGGTATTACTTGCGTATATCGCGTAATTACGCCACTCAAAATAACGCTTATTTTTACCTCCTATTACTTGAGTAAGGTATTTCTGAAGGGAAGACCCTCCCTATACACTCACGAATATGCTGGGAGCAAATATATATACATATATATATATATATATATATATATATATATATATATATCCTAACTAAGTCAGGTACCCATTCTATCGACCAACCCCTAGGAATGGATGAACAGCTGGGTTGACTGTGAATCAACTGTCACAACCAGGATTCAAACCTATGCAATCATCATTGGGCAGCCCATGAATGCATCATGGTCAGGAATGCTAACCGATACACCACAGAGGTCCTTAAATAATCTTCCTTCTCACAGGAAGTAATCTTGATAAAGCCTCTTCATCATAGGCTAGCAGGCAGTGACTTACCGACACAGCTCTAGTAGTGAGGCTTAACTAAGCCAACAAAACCAGTCTTATTTCAAAACAAACACTTTCATTTATAGAAAAGGTTCAAACAGGCCAAAAACATCAGAGAAGAGACATACCTTACTAACTTTTCATGATCTTGAAATACTCTCAGATATGCAACTGAACAGAAGACAAATTCCATGAAAGGAATCCTTGAAAGGGCAACATAAGAGGATTCAAATTTATGTATTTATTCATAGTTACCCTATAGTTACATCAGGAGAAATTCCTAAGAGAGACTCTTGGTGCTACCCAAGACCATTCTAAAGGTTCCTTCAGCTCAAGGCTGTGATAATTCCAGGTGTAGGAATACAAAGACTCCTCTGGGGTGAGAAGCTCTGTGATCTTATACCGTATTTCCGTTGATAGAGTCTCACCAATGGTGACTTTTCACTTGTGGTGTAACCTTGAGCAGGTGGAGTCCAGTAACACCTGGGGGATTCAGATCACACAAGCATAGATTTCAAAAGACTGTAATGGAAGAGATAACCTTAGATATGCAGTTATAAATGAGGTGATCTCATGTTCGGAGAGAGGATCTTTTCTGACCAAACATCAGGACCTTTGAGAGCCTCTGCATAAGAGATCTAGGAAATGGAAATTAAAGGCATTAAAAAAAAGGCAACCTAAAAATTGAAAACATGAGTGCATCCTGAAACAGGATGAAACCAAAGATCCAGACAATAGAATTCAAAGGTCTTCTAGATCTCTTAAGGAAAAATCCAGAAAGCCTTATGAAAAAACAGTATGTAAAAGGTTACAGAACCTACTGGAAACTGTGATGACATGTGAAAAATAAAAAACAAGTGAATGTCAAACATTTCCAAAGTTCCAAGCAAATGGGTTAAATCCAAATGTGCAAGATCCAAAAAACTCAAATGTTTGGATATAGATTTCCTGATGCCAAACTGAAATAGTCTCCAAACATTGCATAATTGATTTAGATGAAATACACAACTGACCTAGCCTAGCCAAAAAAAAAGTGTCTTACTTGGAACTACCAAGGCGGTTAACCCTGAAAAATTTTAATTTCTTGGTTAGAGTTCACAGATTTTGAACAAATTTGATAGTTCCGGTTCCATAGTTCCATATCCGAACAAGGCAACTACAATCATTGTTCTTATCAAGCGTCAGACAACATAGTTCACAAGTAGGGTATTCAGTGAGATGAGATCCCTAAAGAGTTTGCCCCCAAAAGGAGGATCCAAGTGAACTCCTTTCTCTGTTGTCATTGATAACAATCACAACAGGTTGTTGGCCCACAATACATACTCCTTAAAAGAGGGTAAAAACATTCCAAGGGGTCTATCAGGTAGTACATTAAAGAGAAATTTTCCTGTATGTTCAAAATGTTAATGAAATGATAAACTTATCAAAATGTTAATGAAATGATAAACTTATCAAAATGTTAATGAAATGATAAACCTGGAGTAAGGAGGTCTAGATGAATGAATGTGAGACTCATTGTGTGAATCCAATACTGAAGTTAAGGCCCTAACAGCATTATGTAAAAAGAGGAAAAGCTTGGCATACTCAAGAAATGCCTCACCCTATCTAGTAGCCTTACTATGATGTTGCCTTGGACTGCAGGATTACGGTGCTTGGCAATCAATGAAACTTTTTGGATGATATAAACCTACTTTCAGAAAGTAAATTGGGGATCTTACCTTAAATACGTTATAGTGAAATGTCTTTACAGGTAAGGTGCTCAGCAAAGCAACATATGTGGCTCTTGAAAAGAAAGTCTTAGATTAAAAAAAAGTTAATAAATTCTAAAATGATGTCACTTTTTTCTTTTAGTGATGAACATGGCACCAGGCAAATGACATGCCCCAGCCAATGCCATTTTGAGTGAAAGAAAAAAGCAAAAGAAAGCAAAAACCAATCAGGTCTCTGCAGTTGTTTTTAGATTTAAATGTTAAAGCAAGAAAGTATTATGAAGTGGGAATGTCACAAAAAAGAAAAGAAGGGAAGAGAATTCCACATCTTAGCTATTCGAGGGAAGAATGAGGCATCATAACAGCCAGTCACTGAACAGCAGGTCTCACATAGATACTGTGGAAGGCAGACTAAACACGTGCCATGGGTTCAAATAATCATGGTGGGGACACACATAGACAGTTTACAAGAACAATTGCCAAAATATTACCTACAGAAAAGAGATAGCAGCAACATCATGGCATACAGAGAGGGAAGGTTGAAGAGAGATGATGCCTGGAAAATTAATGAGATAAAAGGCTGTTAACCCCATTTTGTTTTGTAGAAAGGTGGAGGTTGAGCCATTCCAGATATATGAGCAGTATTCCATACTTGGGCTAATGAAAACCCTGTACATGTGAAACAGTTGCACACAAAAAAAAAATTATAAAGGCAACTGTACAACACCCAGCTTCTGGGAAGTGAATTTCATGATGATTATATGAAGTTTCAGGACAGAATGAAGGATATGATTGTGCCTAAATGTTTATAATATTACAAGGTTAAATTGTAGTGCTTCTGAAACTGAACAGTGGGAAACAAATTATTCTTAGAAAGAGATAAATGGAGAAACTTTTTTCACCACCACATAGTTTTACCAGGTTACAGCTTCCCCAACCTAATATGTTGCATAGGTCTGAACTGAGTGAGGAGACATGATCAGTACAAGAAACAGTATTAAATGAGTTTAAAGTGAAAAGGGAAGGTAAACTGAGTTGAAGTATGTGTAGTGGAAGCATCAGCATTAAGAGTGAATAGGGTTAGGAGAAAAGAGATGATCATTCATTGTGAGAAGAAAGGGAATATGTATTTACAGGGTAGGAGGGGAAAGTCATTCCTTTGACAAATACTGTGCTGGAACAGTCACAGAAGAAATTATGCAACAGAGAACAGAGAGAAGACGTGAAACTAAAGGAAGTGTTTAGAAAACAAAACCTTTTGCCATATCCTAATAAATGCTTTGCAGATACTGAAGGCTACAGTGAATGTTTTAACAAAGTCCCTGAAAGAGGAGGACCAGAGTTGAGTCACATAGGAGAGGAAATCAGCAGTAGACCTGGGTTATCACTTGGTTCCTAAACATCCATGCCAAAAAGTTTACTTTCATAAAAATAATGGGAAATTTGCCAATAATTTTATCAACTTTTTAACTTGATAGCCCAGCTGCCAGTAAAGGTGCTCACAGACTGTATGCACAGCAGCTAACCTCCACTTGCCTTCTGAAGCAGGAAAAATTTAAAAGGACCAGCCAAAATATTTTATTTTACATCCAGTCCTTCTAGGGGCAGAAAAAAGGTATATATAAATCAATCAATCTTCTACATTTTCCATGACTTTATAACATTTCCTGTCTAGGCCCTTGACTGATAGTAGCATTTCAAGGTTTCTCTTGACATGGGGAAGGGGGTGTTGAGGGATTCAGCTAACCCAACCCCTTACTTCTAAGAAATTCAAATGGAATTTGCCTACTTTATCAACAGAGGTAAGTGTTTTCAAGGCAAGTAATTCTAAAAGAGCTATTTGTTATGGAGTTTATCAGCATCCCCAGTTAAAGCCTGATAGAACAACAAAAGATCAATTCCCTTGTGCCAGGTAGGAGCCATGAAAAAGACATGTGCAACCCTCGTAAGATAGATGCTGGTATAACAACACAGGGTAACCAGACCCTCACTCTAATAAGGGTAAAGGCATTCTTGACTTGCTGGCTCCTCCTGCAGTTCTTAGGATGCTACAATTACTAACAATGAAATCCGCAAAACCAGACTAGCACTAATTGTTCTGCTTATCCCAAACCCCTCAACAGCATAGGGAATGCACAGAAGACAAGCCCTCCACAACTACAATAGATGTAACGGACTTTACAAATAACCTGCCTAATTTCTCTATCATTTTTATTTTTCATTACTATCTGGGAAAGGTCTAACAACTATCATGAGAAAGAATAATAGCGATTAGTAATGAACTAGCCCTTATGCTTCCTCCATTCTCTTAGTAAGCCTAAAACATATAAAAGAACATATCATGCTACCCTTTGTGTCATAAAAGGCGACTAAAAGGGAGGGAGCGGGGGGCTGGAAATCCTCCCCTCTAGTTTTTGCTTTTCCAAAAAAGGAACAGAGAAAGGGGCCAAGTGTGGATTTTCCCTCTAAGGCTTAGTCCTCTGTTCTTAACGCTACCTCGCTAACGTGGGAAAAGGCGAATTTGTATGAAAATAAAAAGTATGAATCACAGAGTGAATTTTTTTTTCTTAAAAGAACAGAATGGGAAAAGGCGAATTTGTATGAAAATAAAAAGTATGAATCACAGAGTGAATATTTTTTTCTTAAAAGAACAGAAAAGCTAAGTCCTACATAGAATGACTGGAATTACTCCTCACTTAAACTAACTGATTGGCTTTGGCATTGGTCATGCCATGTAAGGATTAAGATTGTAGCTATGTTTTAGTCCTCTTGACCTGTGAAACAACCTATGAAACAATTAAAATGTTGGGCAATTTTGTATAAGAATGGGCTATTTTCTGAAGACTGAATTCTAAATATTGTTAACAACGTCTAAAAAGGTGACACCTGTATAATGGTCACGCAATGGCAAGACCATGACCTATTTGTTAGGTACTGATACTTAATCCCCCCAGCCCAGTAAACAGTTAAGTTTTGCCCCCTGGTTACTGGGCTCCAACTGCAACAGGTTATGCCGCAAGTGAAAAGTCACCTTTGGCAAAGCTATATCACTGGAAGTACAGTCTTATCAAAGAACTTCTCACTCCAGAGGGTTCTATATTTTCCTGTTACTGAAAATAATGCAGCCTTGGACTTCAGAAGCCTTTGAAAAGGTCCTGGGTAACTCCAGGGCTCTTTCACAAATGCTGATCATGGAGTAATGATAGAGAGAAATAAGATAAATGTGCTTACCAAAATCTACAGTGAAGGATTAGATATAAGAATAAAAATTACATAGAAATGGATTTTTAGGTTTCATTAAAAAACTGCCAACTTTGCTGGAACACATATAGAACTTATATGAAGGCAACTTTTTTTTATCTAGGATATTATTATCTGAATGGGTTTCTCTACATTTTATAATAATTTTAGCCTGTATTTATGCCATTTACTTACTTTTCATTTTTTCATTCAATTATTTCTCACTTTCTGATACACTTTTCATGAATTATTATAGTCAAATACAGAAAATACAGCTTCTTTCAAAATTGCAAAACTAATGTAAAATGTCAAAGTCATACCTCAGGTTTTTGATGGATAATTGACAATTCAGGAATCAGCCAGAAAATTGACTGCACAGTGAAAGGGTTAAATCTATACACAAATGTTCCTTGCCAATCATTAGGGTTGTTCCTAGAAGACCCTGTGATTAGCAAAACCATGCTTGGTACCAGGTACAAGGACCATGGAATATAATGGTTAGGGGGAGTGCCTCTTAAGGGACATACCTGAAGTTCTATTATGAAAACTCCAACATTAGAAATATGCAAGCTAACTTGTTTATTCTATGAAACTACAAAGAAATGATGTGCAAAAGTTAAAGAAGTGTTATGATGGCAGTATGTCACCTTTTATGCTCTATTTCCATATTACCATAAGAGCAACCAGCCAGCTGCCTCAATGCTTACCTTAGCAGCCCATCTGATCATGATGTTCCTCCAGCCTATCCTCAGCAATGGTGGCGTACTGTGCAAGGCTACATGAAGCTTGCAGCCACATTATACATGCCCAATGCACAGAACATTTTTTGTTGGTGCCATGGAAAACCACAGATACTTAAAACTTGATGCTGTGATTGCTTAATGGTATACATTTTTCTATGTTCACATACTTGGAACTGTGGTTGGCTAAACTGTGGTACACAAGGGACCTCTGTATACTGTCTGCATTAACCATGTCCTCAGGCATTCTATTCCATTCATCCACCACTCATACTATAAAAAGTTTGTACATCTTTACATCTTTTTACACATTTCTTGCTTAATTTCATGTTACATCTTCTGGTTGCTCTATCCTTATATCTTTCAAAGAATTTTTCACTGTCCACATCCTTGATCAGCTTTAAGATTCTTAAGATGTGTGATCAGGTAACCCTTCACTCTTTTCTCTTCCAAAGGAAGAGAATTCAAAGTCTTTAGCTTGTCCTTGTAATTTAGCTCTCTTAATTCTCATATCTTTGTTGTCCTTCTCTTGACCTTCCCAATTAGCTTTTTACAATTATAATCAACTATTTGTCCTGTACGGGGAGAGTTTTCCATACATGGGGCCCCATCCCTTGAACATTCTTTACTATCATAAGCTTCTTAAATTCATGTATGCTCTCTGCATTAACCATGTCCTCAGTCATTCTATTCTATTCATCCACCATTCTTATACTATAAAAGTATTTCTTTACATCGTTTTTATCAAGTCTATCTATCTGTCTATATCTTCAATGCCTGCTCCTTTTGGGAACTCCCTCAAGGGGGTCATCACGGCAATAGAGTCTCCATAACTAGTGAATTCCAGTGCCGCTTCTTTGCCTTTAGTGCCTCACCATTAACAGGCCACTGGCAGAGAACAACTCTCACCCAGTGTTTTCAGTCATTCCTGCCTAATGTTCCTACCAACTACTATTACCTAATGTGTTACTTAATTTTCCAACCTATTACTGTACCACTATTCTTTAATTCCTGTCAACTGAACTCCAATTCCCAATCTGCATTACTACAGAATGCGTTAAGCTATGTTAGTTTCCACAATTACATCTCTTAAAGTCCTTTCTCAACTCTACTGTGTTAACTTCCTCATGTTCTACACAAGCAGGCTTAAGCATTATATGATCACTTTTTCCAAGTGAAGTATAATATATGACATTTGTTATATTCATACTGGTATGTGTGAAGATTTGATCTGGTAATGAGGGTGAATCAGTTCATCTCATCCTAGTCAATTCAATAATATGCTGATATAGCAAGTTTTCCTGTACACATTCTGTAAACTTGTGACTTCATGACTTCCTGCCACCATGGGAATCCAAATCCCACCAGCCTATCGCCTCATAACGGATATCTCATAGCAACAATACATTATCTTTTTTTGAGAAGTGCATGTTTCATGGCTTCTTGTAACATCCTGATTGTTATACACTGTTGTCACAGTAGATTTGTTCTGATCTATTAGATCCTTTGGAGGATTATATGTCATGAACACCACTATGCAATTCCTTCCTACAGTTACCCTTCCAATTATGTATTGTCTGAATGGGTAATCTACAAATGTGTCCTGAAACTTAAAGTTATCTCTTATGAGGAGAGCCAATCCTTCTCCTCCTTTGTCTTCCCTTTCCCTCCTTACTATCATATATCCCTCTGACAGATAAGGTGAGACCTTATCACTTTAGTAAGCTTTGTTTCCTTGATTTCAATAATATTAGATGTGTTTTCCCTTATACATTCCTTAAATTCCAGCTATTTACCAAGTATATGACAATTTTAGTCTTATATTACCATCCAGACCTTTCTTCAGCACAAGCAGAGGTAGTCTTTACTCTTGCCTTATTTAGCATCATCTATTTTTTGCCTTCTCATAACATTCTTTTCCCTTTCTTGTCTTGGCATATCATGCTGGATTATTTTTTCATACATGTTTGCCATATCCTGCATTAACAATGTAGTGCCAGGGACAGATGAAGAAGTGGTCTCATTCCCTCACATCCACTCTCTAGCTGTCATGTATAATGCATCATATCAGTGCCCCCTATCCACAATCAGGCCTTACATGCCCTTCCATGTTAAACCCCAACCACTTCATATGCTTGTCTTCAGCCATCTGACAGCACATCATCCCCTGAAAACAACATTGCTCCAACTTGCTCTAGTCCATGCAAGCCTTGCAACCTCTGTCATTTTCAGGCCTCAGGCTTTCAAAGCATCTTTCACATCATCCTTCCACTTCCTCCTCAGTTTCCCTTTTTTCCTTCTTCCTTCCTTTACTCACTCATCCTTTCCATATGTCCAAACCATTTCAGCACACCCTTTTCAGCTCTTGTTCATATTCTCCTTACTACCACACTTCTCTCTTACCCTATCATTTCCTGTTCAGACAACCTTACTCACACCTACATTGTCTTCAAAAATTTCACTTCCAACACACTCACCCTATCCTTTACATTTTCTTCTACAGTCCACTCCTTACATCAATACAGCATTAACAGGACTACTATACCATTTTTGCCCTTAAGATAGTGACCTCTGTGCACAATTCCTCATTGCATCCAAGACCTTCATCCCCTCACCCACCTTATGGCTCACTTCAGCTGTCAAGATTTCATTCAATCATATCCACTTCAAGGTATCTAAAACATTCCACTTCCGCCAAGTTATCTCATTTCGAGCTCACACTCCAAAAACCTGTCTTTTTCATTGTGAAACCTAATAACCTTGCTTTTATCCAAATTTATTCTTAAGTTTCTCCTTTCACACTCTTTCCCAAACTCAGACACCAAATTCTGCAGTTTCTCATTTGAAATGTGTCATCAGTGCCATATCATAAGCAAACAAGAGGGCCCCTACTCCCATATGAGACTTTTGGATTCCCCTCCCTTACCACCCCATCCATAAACAGATTTAACAGTCAAAGTGACTTCACAAACCCCTTCCATAGACCCACCTTCACCATAGACACTCGCACTCCTCTTTACCTATTTCCACACATGCCTTACTCTCTTCATAAAAGCTTCACACTGCTTCTAATAGCTTCCCTCTCACCTCATACATTCACAGCATCTTCCACAGAGTATTTCTGTCAACTCTTTCTCGAAAGCCATAAATGCTACATACAAATCCTTGTTTCGCTAAGTATTTTTCACACCCATGTTTTGAAGCACACATCTGATCCAAACATCCTTTATCACTCCTTAAACTACATTATTTTCTCCAATCTGATGTTCTGTGCATGCCACCACCCTCTTAATCATCGCTCTTCCATACAACAGAACAGATATTCTCAGGAAAATCATATGTACCTATTTGATTAGTGCTCATCTTTGACCCCTTTGCCTTTATGTGATGGCACTATACAGGCATTCTGCCAATCCTCAGGCACCTTACCATGATTCATGCACATACAATGAAAATCCTAACTCATCATTCAATAACACAGTCATCTCCTTTCTTAAGAAATTGAACATTGAACTGCAATGCCATTCACTCCATCCACCTTATCATATTTCATCTTGCTCAAGGCTTTCACAGCCTCTCCTCTTTTCACTGTACCAGTTGCCATGACTCGCTCACTTCATATACCTCTCTTACCCAAACACCCTACATCTGCCATCCTATCATTAAACATATTCAACAACCCATCAAAGTACTCATTTCATCTCCTCTTCATTTCATTACTGCCTGTTATCAGTTCCCCTTTTGCCCCCTTCACCACTATTGCAATTTGTTCCCCTGTTTTTTCTGATGCTATTAACCTCCTTCCAAAGCATTTCTTGTTCCCTGAAGTTGCTGACACTTACTCACACCAACTCTTATTTGCTCCAGCACCTACCTCTAGTAACCCATTAATGAGCATTTCCTATTTCTTTTCCCTTCCCTCTGTATCTGGCATATGCTCTTCATCCTATCTAAAAATCATGAGAGGTCCTGGTTACCTGATCATTTTTTATGTAAGTGCCACCCACCTTGTAGCCAATTCAATCGATTTTGATTCATCAAACTCTGTACCTCTGGCTTTCTCTTTATTTTCCTTTTTGCTACTATGCACCGATCCTGTATGTCTGTAATTTTCTGAAAATCTCATCTACCAGATCATAAATTTTGCTAATCATTCTTTTTCTAACAGTACATATTAATCTATCTAAAGCTTCACTCAGTGCATTGGGCTACTCAGTTTCAATGTGTTCAAGTTTCTGTCCTACCACATCAGTCAGCATGTTTCAAGTCTGTTGCTCAGCCCCAATAACTCCACCTCACTGCTCATTATATTCAATAATTTCTGTACTCTGTGTTATGGGCATTTTCTCTTGTTCAACAGCCTCCACGACATGTAGAACAGAACCCCTCTGAGTTTCCCTGCTCTTTAATCATTCTGGTTACATGCTTTATCAACCCCCTCAACTGACACCAATCTGCACCTATGATCAATCATTTTAATTCTTAATGCCTTAAGTTACTTTCTCATATCACGACACCTCTCACAATCTACAAATTTATTCCTTAGTTTCTGACTCCCATCTCTGATTGTTATACTCCGACCCTGGTTTTCTTTCATGCTATCCAACATTTCCATACATTTGTTATTTGGTGTTACATGTTATGTCCATTCTATTAGTTTCTCTTTGTGGATCTTCATAGCTACATGAACCTGATAATCTCCTGTATCTAAATCCATTTCTTGCTAAAGTATAATTGTAGAAAAAAGAAAAACTCAGCAACTTTAGCATGTGACATGTAGGTCTAACTTGACTGTCCCTAGTGACTTGCTCTCTAGATGAAACTCAACCAATTACCTGACTTTCTTTTACTGTTCTCTTATCTCATTGGTTGAGGCAATTTAAGGGTCTCAAAGTGCTCCCCATAATGTAGTAAGATCAGCAGTAATATAGTAAGCTGGCACACAAACAGGATCTATCTGGGGAAAATTCCAAGCAAGTGGAACCATGAAAGTAGAGGAGAGTCATAGGGTGGGTGAGGGGGAGAACATCATAGGAGCACTGACAAAAGTGTAGAGAGGGAGATCATTAACTGGGAGGGCAAAAATGGTAATGTTTGAAGATATAGTAGTACCAGCAATAACACATGGATGCAAGGCATGGGATACAGTTAAGGTTGTACAGAGGAGGGTGCATGTATTGGAAATGCTCGAGGACAATGTGTGGTGTGAGGTGGTTTGATCGAGTAAGTAATAAAAGGATGAGAGAGAGGTGTGGTAGCAAAAAGGAGTGTGGTTTAGAGAGCTGCTGAGGGTGTGCAAAAATTGTTTGGACATATGGAGAGAATGAGTAGGGAAAGGTTAACAAAGAAGATGTGTGTGACAAAACTGGAGGGAATAAGGAGAATGGGGAGACCAAATTGGAGATGGAAGGGTGGAGTGAAAAAGATTTTGAGCAATCAGGGCCTGAACATGAAAGAGTGTGAAAGGCATGCATGAGATAGAGTGAACTTGAACGATGTGGTACATAAGGGTCAACATGCTGTCAATAGACTGAACCAGGGCATATGAAACATTTGAGGTAAAGCATATAAAGGACTGTGGGGCTTGGTTAAGGATAGGGAGCTGTGGTTTTGATGCATTACATGTGACTGGTAGTGAATGGATGTGAGTGAATATGGCTTTTCTTCATCTGTTCCTGGTGCTGCCTCACTAACATGGGAAATGATCAATAATAAAAATAAAAAAGTTGTTAGTGTTGCTTTAGGTTGTATATATCATAACATATATTTTCATTCTCAGTGACACTTCTTTATATTAATTCCTAATAAATTTACTCATCATCCCCAAGTCAGCTACTCACAATAACTGTTGTTTGGAATATCCTTTATATGCACAGTAATTGTATTTTGCTCTGCTGAGAGTGGCAACACTCTGCGTAATAAATTTGAAAATGTATGGCTTCCTACTCCTTTTGATACTGAAATCCTTAGAAATGGCACAATCAAGACTTAATGACCTGACTTTATATCATTCAGAGACCTCTTCACATTCTACTCGACCTCCATACTTGTTTGTACATAATAGGCCTGCCAGAAAGACCCAGCAAAATCTTGAGTAGAACTTCAGGAAGTACTGGGAGCACCTCTCTACATGTGTGTGTGTGTGATTACCTTTTCTTTTCCAAATCATTACATACCACGCTTGTTAGTGAGACTGGTCTGTAGTTCAGCGCCTCCTCCTCGTCTCCTTTCTTATAGACAGGTATGACATTTGCCCTTTTTCATTTCCTTAGCACTTTACTTTCTCTGGTGACATCTTGAGCTGTATTTTGATTGGTTTGTCTAATGTAGCTGTACATATATATAGCACAAATGGTAAAATTTCATCAGGACCACGAGCCTTGCATAGGTCAAGTCCTTTTAGTATTCTGTTAATGTCTGTTCTAGATGTCACAATTTTTTTCCAAAACCTCCTCCCAATTCTAATTCACTGGTCTTAGGGTTATAGTGTCTTCCACTGTGAAAATACTCCCAACCTTGTTATTCAGTTTTTTACATCTTCCTCTACAATTTTTCCCTCTGAATCTCTTAGCTACTCCTTAATTGAGAACTGGCTCCTGATGAAATTATGGAAAACTTCTCATTTTCTCCTAGCTTGTACACATTAGTCTTTTCAAAGTTTCTTTGTTCTTCCTTTCTTATCCTGCTGTACTCTTTCCTTTCTCTCTCATATCTTGCAAAAAGGTGGCTAGTTAAAGTGTCACCTTTGTCTTTGCCATTGCATATCCCAAAGATTATTTGCCTTTTGACATCTTTTATTAAACCATTCTTTCCACTCTCTTAACATTCCCTCTGGATTTGAGGCCTCCACTTCTTCACTGTAAATTTCACAGAACCTCTCACCACAAAGCTCTGGTTCCTGACTACTGAAACCCATTCCCCACTCTGTGTTACCATAGAAATTACTGAAGTTTGTGTGGTTTCCACAATATGTCTACACTTTATGCCTTGTCTCACCTTTGCTCTTTTAATGGCCTTGATTACCATATAATCAGACTTGAGCATTATATTATTACTTCCTGCAATTGGTGCATCACATACATATATTTGATATTCTCAATATCCATGTTAGTAGGTGCAAACATAACATTTAGCAATGATGGTGTGTCAATCCCTCTCATCAGCCGATTGGGAGTCGCCCAGAAACTTAGTTCCAAGGTTTAAGTTCACCAGAAACAGTTCCTGTGCTCAACATGTTGGTATACACTCTTAAAACTTGTCTCCATTACCCCTTATCACCATGAGCATGCAAAGTACCCCATTCTATCCCTTTATCAGTACTTTACCATCCCTATCACAAGGAAATGTGTACTTCATTACTTCATTTATCATTCTTATTGGTCCTTCACCATTATCACTGTATATTTGTAATGGATCATTGCAGTTCTTTGAAGGATTATATGATATGAACACCACTATGCAGTTCTTCCCTTTCCTAAAGTTACTCTTCCTATTATGTTTAGCCTGATAGGGCCATTTTCAGCTATTTCTTTAAACTTCAGGCACTCTTTAATTAAGAGTGCTAATCCTCCCCCTCCTTTGCCTTCCCTTTCCTTCCTTACTATGATGTACCACCTTGAGCAGGACAAGTGAAAGCTTAACTCTTTTGCAAACTTTTATTCCATGAATTAAGTAATATCAGGAGCACTTCTCCTTATGTGATTCTTGAATTCTAGCTCTTTACTACTGGTTATTAACCAACCAACATTTGAATACATTACTTTCAGTATTACATTACCTTCTTCTAACACCACCCACCTTTTTTGCAGTGCTGGTAGGTCTGCTCCATCCTCTTGCCTTAAGTCACATCTCCAATTTTTTGTCTTCAAACTATACTCTGCTTCTCTCCCTCTTTTCCTCTGTTTTATCACATCTGATGAATACCCCAATTAATTCCTCCAAGCCTCTAAATTTCTTAGCCTTCCTAAGTACCTCTAATCCAGAGTTAAAAGTAACCATTGTGTTCTTATCTAACTATTTTCTACAGGAACATGCAAATGCTCTTTAAAACCCATCTTTTATTACATCATTGTATTTTTCTTTTTCTTTAAAATCATAAATGCTTTTGTCACATAAGTACTCTTACCAGTTCCTATCCGCTCTAACATTTATAAACTCGTACCGACAATGTCTGTGCAACCTATG